>CAUJNA010003519.1:315779-551168 GCA_963377175.1 Effrenium voratum | reverse complement strand
CTTTTGGCTTCTTGGCTTCTTCGCTTCTTGGCTTCTTGGTTTTGGGGGTGTGGCCCAAAAAAAAAAAACTTTTTTGCCGATCTGAGGACAGCCTGGCGTTTTGGAACCTCAGGTTGCACTAAAAGAAACGGACTCCACTTTTGATTTGGACATCCAGTCATGGTTGCTTTGGGGAAACCTGCTACATTTTGGCTGGTAGTTGTTTAGTTTCTGAAATCCCCACTTAACTGCTAAAATTTGAAGATTGTTGCTCCCCTTCCAAGGTCAACCAAGCAGTGACCCCTGTTTCTAGGTGAGTTTGGTTGGAATGACATGGGCTGCACTGGTTTAGACTGGTTGATGCTCCCCATTTGCCAGGGCCAGACATTGTTTGTCTGAAAGGTCACCTATGGTTCCAACAAGGTGTGGGCCCACTCCCCCTCTCCTCCTCCCCCACCAAAAAACCCGAAGATACACGCCTAAGGAGAGGATCCCCTTACGTTTTTTTAACACAGGGACCGAACATACAAATTGCATTTTCAATCCCCCCCCCATTCCGTTACAACTTGGACGAACACGCAAGTAGGGCCTTGAACTTGTTTGGTTCACTGGGAAAGGTGATGCCCAGGAAGCCTGACTGGAATCCCCGGAAGAACATGTTGCTCAAGCGACCCTTTGTTGATGGATGGGATGCAACTCACGGTCACTGTGTGGCAAGACCGTTTCTTTTCTTTGGTGCATTTTGCTTGGATGTTAGGACTTTAGAATTTTGCCAACCAATGGGTTTTCCGTATTAAACCACAAGTTCAAAGCTTTTAGCAGGGGAGCAGAAAGCAACCAAATTTTAGTGGCAGGCTCAAAGTTTGGGCACTTTTGTTGGCCGACTCGCTGGGAAGCGCCATGCTTCAACTCAGCCGGGACTTATTTCAGCGGCCACCACGGACGGAACGAGGTCAGCAACAACTGGGTCCCCCAGTGCGCGTTTACGCTTTTTTGGGGGGAGGGTTCCCCTACTAATATCGACTAGAGAAAAAGGGTACCTTTATTCTAACCTCTCTACCGGAGGACCTCGACAACCATTGATGGTTTCCGGGCCCCGCAAAGCCAACAGTTCAGGCTTGCAAGACACACCAAGGTTGGGATCTGAGCGATCTTCACTAAATCGGCATTTGTGTCAAACTGGAGCCAGAATAGCCGCGGAAAATCGGCGAAATCCTCGTGTGCTCCCTTTTAGCCACCCCCAAAGGGCACCCTCAAAAACACACTCCCAACAAATGAAGCATAGTTAATTGTGGGCAAAGGCTGAGGAAGAAAAGGAGAACGTGTTTGTCAGAGCTTTCTCAATATTTCTTTTTGTGTTGTGAATCTGCATGGTTTTGGATGTATCTTTTGGGAACGCCGCGGATTCTTTGATTGCTGCTGTTGCCAGCTCCGTTTGGGATTGGCAGCCCAACTGGGTCTTTGGGGCATTGCCCCAAAGACTCCTTCAATGGCTATGGTGCCTTATTTGGCTTTTGGCCTTAAAACGGCTCAATACATAAGCTCTGAGCCTGAATACGGCTCGGCACATCCTGAACTGTTGTGGGGAGGGTTCTTGAGGACGGACCCTGCCAGGCAGCATGCAAAAGCAATACATGAGCACTGGTTGCGGGAGCCTGGGAGTGGCAATGCTTGGAGACCCTGGTTGCTGCCCGACTCTCTTCAGCATTTCCGGCAAACCGCTGTTCCCCTTTTTTGTTGGTGGCTGCCAACCACTAAAAATGGTCCAAGCCCCAAAAAAGGGTTCCCTTTTTTTCCCAGGGTCACTGAGCAATAGCTCCGCGCGTCCCAGGTCTTTAGGTCCATGGTGTTTCATGGAAGACGTGTTTGCATAGGAGCTCAGGACACCGGCCGGACTTGGATTTGTGTGTTCTGGAGCGCGTTTTTTTTTTTTTTTTTGTGTTCCTTTTTTTTCTCTGGAGCGCGTTTTTTTTCTCTTCTTTTTCTGGAGCGATTCGGATCTCGTTGGCTTGAAGCTCGCCATGTGGGTGCTGTGTTGTTTCCCTTTGGCTTCAAATCTATGGGCGCTCGAGGGGCGAAGAACTTATCCATTCTCAGGGGCACTATTACACATCATATGCGGGTCTGGCAGTTTTAGGGCCCCCCCTCCTAAAATACTGGTTTGCTGTTGGTTTCCCTTTTAAACCAACCTAACAGGCTGTCCCCCAAAAAACGACAGAGTCATTGCAGCCTGGTGAGTTTGGGGGCCTACAGTCACATGGCTTTTTGCCACTCTGAATCAGTATCTCACTTCCTGAGTTCAGGTTCCCACTTTAGTCATTTGTTGGGTGCTTGGACAAGTTTAGTGGTAAACAACAAGTTTCGTAGTTTTTGCCAGTTCACTCAGGATATGTTGGGTTGTTTGGTTATATCTTTTTTTTTTTATTAGTGGTACACAACAAATTTTGGTTGTTTCTTTGCCAATGCGTTCAATCCACTCCGGAAGTGCGCCCTGGAAAGGACCCCCCTGCGACTCCCCCGGTCTTCAAACAATGCAATGAGCCGCCAGGCAGCGGTGGCAGCGGTGCGGGGGCCTGGTTCGGCGGGGTCTGTGGTGGCGCCTGGGATGCGCTGGGAGGTTTCCGGCTTTGTCCCCTGCGGGAAGAGAATACTTACCTCTGAAAAAACACAAAACTTGTCTCAACTTGTTGGGGGTAACCTGGGCGACATGTCTGTAAAAGATGAGAACTTCCCCAATCCTTGGAGTTTTTTAAGGCGTAAGAATAGGGACTCGTCAGGAGTGGGAAGCCACGAAAGGAAGGTACGGGCCCCGGGTTCTGCAAGCCCCAAGACCCTTCGGCAAGAAACCATCCGAAGCTTTTTGTATACCCAGCCACAATTGACAGACCCGGTCCAACATCTCGTTTGTATGGCAACCAAAAAGCAGTGATCGGGATCCGGCTGGACTAGAATGGTCCAAGCCCAGCAAGTACGTCCAGAAAGTCCGGAAGGTGCTTCACCCCTGACAGAGGGAACCACACATGTTTTCCTGGTTGAACCGAAGATTCTCCTTGCAGACCCTACAAAGGATAGGACCTAGGTGTGTACCTTTTTTGAGGGTACCCCACAAATGGGGCTGTGTTGAAGGGACTAAATGGAAACCTGGCTTTCTGGGGATTTGAGGCAAACCATCAGCTTAATTTGCAAGGAAGCCCATACCAATCAAGTGCGTCAGTTGCCTAGAGGTTACCACACCCCAAGTTCACTCTTGAAGCCCCAAAATCCATCAGGACGCTTAGGTTGTGCTAATCCACATCGGAAGTGAGACTTGGCGTCTTGATTTCCTGGCAACTGAATAATTGGGTTCTGTTTTTTTTGGGGGACCTTTACTTTCTGGCTTTGAAGGGAAACTAACACCATGGCTTTGAGGTGAACCAAACCAGATCCCGAGGCATCCAGGATCCCATCACTGAGTTGCCGGTTGCATTTCGGTTGTTTTTGCAAGGGTTGCCTTTCGTAACACCTGTTGCTTTGGGGCATCAAAAGCTACCCAAAGCAGCAGGGCCTATACCTAGAGATTCGTTGCGGCAGAAATTTCTGCCGCAAATCAAAAAAGGCGCCTTTTTGGATTTGCGGCATTTCTTCCTGATTTGCGGCGTTTTTTAAGAATTGCGGCAGAACTTGTTTTCAGTTTTTTCTACCCCCCGATTTGCGGCGGAAATCGGCGGGAATGCGGCGGAAATCGGCGGGAATGCGGCTGAAATTCCCGGAAGGCAAACGGTGTTGCGGCGTTTTTGTTTTGGTTGCGGCGTTTTGTTTGGTTTGCGGCTGATTTTCTGGAATGCGGCGGGAATTTCCGCCGCAATGCGTTGCGGCAGAAATTTCCGCCGCAGGAAGTTCTAGGTATGGGTAAGGACCGGGTTGCCTGCTAGACTGCAAGCAGTCTACCGTTCTGCTCATGCTTGAGTTTTTATATATATATATATATCTATATATTTGCAATGAGTCTGCACTTCGAGGTTTCAGAACAAAACATGGCCAGCGGGTTTCTTAGGTCTAGGCTGAGTATCATCTTCTATTTGGTTCGTGACAATCACCAGAGCCCCTTAGACCTTTTGGACACAAATGGCTTTTCCAGCAAAAGGTCTAGCGGCCTTTTGCTAAGGGGTTGGAGCAACCCAGATTGGGCAACCAGGGGAACGCACTGTTTAAGCCTTCGTGGCTTGCCTTGCAACTGTGTAGTTGCGGCAAGCTCTGGCCATCTCCTTGGCTAGCCCTCGTGAAGGGCGGGAGTCAACCACTTTGATGTCACTACCGATTGAACTGTTTGCTTCGTTACGTGTGTTTGTCCTGTTCTTGTGTTTGCTGTGTTTGTTTGAACTATGCTTGTTTGTTTGTTTGTTTGCTTGCTTGCTTGCTTGCTTGTTTGTTTGTTCAAGCAACACCACGCCGCTGGCAGTCGAATTGTAAGCATGAGGTATGTACAAGTTCCCTTGCGAATGCGATGTGAGGATCACACGGTTTCTCGGCGCAACTTGCTGGTTCTCAGCCCAAATAACCATCCATCCTGTGGTTTCCTTTATTCGGGAACGCCCAAACTCGGTCACTCCCGGCCTCGGGTATTCCCTAGCTATCGCGCCAGCAAGTGATTTCCCTTGGCGAAAAGTTGGGTCCGTCTAAGTCCGGCCCGGTTCAAAGCAACAGAAGATGGGAATCTAGCATTTAGAAAATTCGATACGCGTACTTTGGGAACACCCTTCATGGCAAAACCCAGTGTAGAAAAACCCAAACAAAAACAAACACAAAAACAACGGAGGATCACCTGCTACTCACTCACTGAGTTGCCGGACTGGACTTGAGGCACTATTGTTGGGCTTGGACCATTTTAGTGACTCATTGAACAATCATGGGCCAAACATATTGACTAAAAGTTTAGTCACTAATCATGGGCCAACAATATTGTCCAAAATCATGGTTACTACTCACTCTCTGAGTTGCTGGACTGAGTTGCTGGACTATTTTAGTGGGAACTGAACAGTCATGGTAACTTTTTGGGCCAATCCACTGCATCAGTGAGACCACAGGGCTGCTCGCCGGCGCTGGAGACTGCTCTCCAACCTCGGACTTTGCAGCATTTGGATCCAGGGTAAAACCCGTTGAGTCGGAAGAAGAACAAAAATCGAGCCTTCAGCTGGGTGTGGCTCAAAATGAAAGACCTAGGCTTGCGGAGGTTTTAGTATCCATTTAGCAAGTTGCCATTGTTGTACATGTTTTTGACCCACAGCCAAATCGAGTGGGAGAATTGATGTAAATGCAACAGAACGTGAAATGTATGGAAATGTAGCAATATTTTTATATTTATAACAACACAACATGTCGACAATTGGATATGCAACATGACAGGTTAGTGTAGCAATTGTCGGAGATGTCGCATGTTGCTTGGGCCCGCTAGACCCCATGGACATTGTGGGAGGATAAATCCATCTGCCAGCCGTTTGATGGAGCTGGCAACCGAGACCGGCCATTTGGTCAACATGTTGTCCGAAGTCTTCCAGCATCCTGAGAGTTTCTGCATTCCCCCAAATCGTAGATGACCCCTGGGTTCGAGGGCAGATCATCCAGCACCTAAACAACACTGAGTCCACTACAATACCCCAAGGGGCAAAGCAAGCTTCACTGGCTTTTCCCACACAAGATCCACTCGACCTCAACAAATTCTAAGTCTTAGAGCAACCCTCGTCCAAACACCGCTGGTCTTATCCAAACACCCCAAGGGTCGGATTTTGGTTTCAGCTCCAAACTCACAGCTTGGGTGTGGTACGGCTTCGGACCGGGGAACCCCCGAGTTCTGCGTACCAAACCCAACACTCCCCAATTCGTTTAGGTCCAAAATCCCGCCACGGCAACCAAAAAACCAGACCAAAAAACCAGACCAAGCTTCGGGCATCTCCAAAATCTTCCTCACATCGAAGTGAACCGCTTCGATGTCATGTCCTCCGGCAGCTCGCCTCCTCGGCGCCCGGCGCCGGCGCCGAAGACCTTGCGGAAGAGCCACACGGACCGGCGGGGCCGACTTGGACTTCGACTTCGAACGGGGCCGCCCACACAACAACTCGCAAGCACCCGGAAATAAGTTGGTGTGCCAGTCAAAAATAGGTGTGTTGCGCTTGTTTGAATCGAAAGTGGTCCTTTCGAAAGTGGTCCTTTTTGGACCAACATGTTGTTTGTTTGTGGGCGGGTGCCCTTATTGGATGCTTGTTTTATTGATTGCAACGAGGCTTTGACCTGGAATGCCCCAATGTCCGATTTCCGCGCCGACCAATTGACTTCTTGAGTGACCTTCCTGCAGGCTCACTTATTGAGAGGCCTGGATCGGTCAGTTTCCCCAACCATACCAAGCCCGCTGTTAGCACCTGCCAATCCATGACACGCTACCTAAAAACCGTTGCCAAACCCATGAAACACGACCAAAAAACCCACCGCCAAACCGATAAAACAATCAAAACTTACCAAACCAATGAAACACGACCAACAACATTATCCTGCCAAATTATCCATGTGCAGGATTTGAGCACCTCGAGCGGCGGCACTGCCCTCAATGCTCCGTCCCGCGGCCACACCGATGCCTGACGCTTAGATGGTCGATCGATACGGGCGGCGAGTTGACAGATTGATCTGACCTTGTTGTGTCCCTCACTTGGACAATGGTCAAAATTAAACCACCAGGATATGGACCATTTGCTCCATTTTAGGTACCCAAACTTTGGGTTTTTGGGTTCCCATTTTTCGTCACCCCAAAAGGTGATCGCCTTTGATTTCTGGGTCCCCAAAAGGCGCGTGAGAAAGGGCAGCAAAAGTAAGCATGGTTCTAGCCCAGTGGGTTGTAAACATGGCTACCAACTACTTACCAAGTACCCTTCCACTTTCCTGCACCCGGGTTGCCTGTTATAGGCATGATCTTTGGTGTGACAGATGGCCCCGGAGACAAAAAGGTCAGACTGGACCTTTTGCTCACTTTCTACATCAAAACCCACAAAACAAGGCGGATTTGTCTCGAAAACCCGGTTTCTTGGCCATATATATATATATATAGCCTTAAAACCAGAACCTCCATTTTTTCCGTGGGTTTGGATGTACAAGGCAGGCAGAGCAACCCAGATCAGGTCTTTCATGCAGATTTCTGGGGGCTTCGGGCGGGGGCCGCTCTGAGTCCCAAGTGTGGTCGCGGCGCAGTACGGTGGAGGGGGTGTTGACGGTGAATGACATGCAGACCAGCACCCGCTTAGAGCAGAAGGCGGTTCCCGCGCGGGGACATGGCTCATGTCTTTGGACCATTGGACATGGCGAGCCAAGGGTACACACCCGTTTAGACTTTGTTGCATGTAGCTTGGATGTTGGGACTTTAACTTTTTGCCAACTCGTGGGTTTTCCATTAAACGGGTAGAAGTTAAACTTTTAGCAGGGGAGCAGAAAGCAACCGAGTAGATGTTGGTGGGTCGAGATCACCCTGTAGGCCCTGTCGAGTTGGCGATCCACAACTTCTGGTTGGCAGAGGTTTTCTTTGATTTTTTGGGAGGGGGCTGAGAAACTCCGGTCAGCTGCAGGAAAAAACTTATCCGACTCCCATCTTGCCTGCTGGATGTCCCTTTCGGGGCAGGGGTGATGTTTCAACGGGAAAGACAGGGAACCATGTCAGTAATGGTCCCAGTCAGATCAGGGCGGTTGGAACCTAGTGACTCTGGGGGCCAAGGATGGGCAACTGGACCTCGCTCCCCTTAGCGTACTTTGAAACTCTTGGTCTTTCTTGAGAGAACTGAGGAAATAATTTTAGCCTCACTACTCTGGACCTGACTTCCTGAGTTCATGAACTTTAAACTTTTGAGACGACCATTTTAGTGGCAAATCTAAAGTTTGGTTACTTTCTTGGGGCCATCCACTCAGCCGGTGAGGGACGCCTTTTGGGTCCAGGGTCCATTTTAGTGGCAAATAAGCGGTTTGGTTGCTTTTTTTTGGCCCATCCGCTCGCTCGGAAGTGAGCAGTTTGGGGTTCCCAATCTCTGCAAAAACGCCAACCTTTGATAGCCGCCCGACCGCGGATGGACGAAGTCCGTTCCAACTTAAGAAATCCTGGTTTGTCATGATTCTCCTTTAAGTACCAACCAAGAATGGTTTCAAACATGGATCCACAGTATGCAACACGACTCCCAAAAGCGTGTTTGTCGAGACGCAGGAGGTGCTCCGGTGTCGAGAGACGTTGAGCGCCTGGGCCTGGTCGTTGATTCAACACGGCCAGCGATGGATCGTTCTAGGGTCAGGTACCGTGGGTGGCCCGTGGGTTATCAGGTTTACAACCCATCTACGTACCCTGGTCCTTCAAGTTTGCTTCGCTCGATCCTGTTTGGAGGGTTCCTGCCTTGATTGCGCCGCCGCAAGAGTTGCCCAGCGGCATTGGTGTTGGCTGGCACTTGTCGATAGCTTCAGGTTGGGGCCGAAGGAGCAAAGAATGGATGGACCGAGCTTCAATTCATCCGGTATTCTAGGCTGGACAGAAGTGGGGGAACAAAGACTCGCGGAAAATCCAGGGAAAGTGCCTGGATTTCCAGCGCTTTGGAGCAAGCAGTTGCTGGAGTCAGCATTTCACATGAAACCCCAGGCCCGCCAATATTATGTTGACCCCTTTGTGTCAACCTCATGGACCTTTTGAAGGGCGTTCCCTTCAAAGCTGAAGGGGATTCCCTTTAAGATTGGACATCCTCAAGCAAGACACAATTTGCTTGCTTGCTTGCTTGCTTGCTTGCTTGCTTGCTTGCTTGCTTGCTTGCTTGCTTGCTTGCTTGTTTGTTTGTTTGTTTGTTTGTTTGTTTGTTTGTTTGTTTGTTTGTTTGTGTTTGCTTGTTTGTTTGTTTGCTTGTTTGTTTGCTTGTTTGCTTGTTTGTTTGTTTGTTTGTTTGTGTTTTTTGTGCAACCACTTGTCGTTGTTTTTGCACAATGTGTTTGTTCCTGGTGTTGAGTGGCTCCAAGCTAGTGTATAAATCCTGGGTTCCGGATAGAGAATGCGGCGGCAGACATTGCACCTCCGAAATTCACTCGGGATGTTGGTACGCTTTTTGTGTGATTCAGCACGTTGTACCCCAATGTCTCACTGAGGCAACATCCTGGCGATGCTTGACAGCAGCAAATGATTCGTCCGGCTCCGTTCGAAGATTTGTTTTTCTCAAAATGGCGATCCGGACCCGCGTTTAGCGTGTGGTTAACGGGAAACGAAAGGGACGCTCCACTTTGTTTGGGAGGATTTTTATGTTGCTTGGCAGTTCCTAGCCATCCCAATAGCCTTGTTTAGACTTTGATTTAACCCACCAAAAAATTAGACTTTGAGCAGGGGATCTGAAGACAGCCCAGTTTAAGAAACGCTGAAGTTTCCCGAGTCCCGACGTCCATTCACCTGCGGTCGAAATCGTTCCTTGAACCCAAACAGAACAACACAACAAAGGGAAAGGGCCTGACCAATTACTCAGGCTCTCAAGGCCACAGGCAACATGTCACCAAATAAGGCAAGTGGTTGTTGGTTTTTGTTTTATTTGGAGTGCTTTAAAGACACATATATAATGCCAAAACCATAAAAGGCTCAAAACCGGTGGGTCCTTGCCAGCTTTCGGCGGTTTTTCTGGAGGTTGCCCAGGGTTCCTCGAGATTCCGGGCCATTGCCCTTTCAAGGGAACCAAAAGTGGCGATGGGTTCGATGAGACTGGAAACCCGCCAGGAAAGTGATCGACTTTTGAGGCACATCCAGTAACCCCTGTTCCTTCTCTCAAGACATGCTCACGTGTTTTCTGGCAGCATGTCTAAGACTCAGGTTGGCGCTCCTCGAATGTGGTATACCTGTACTTTGCGGGTACCAAGTGTTCTTGTTGGCCCAGAGGTCTGTTAAGAGCCGACTTCAGGCGACAACTCCCGGTTTCAACCTACAATGGGAACCTGGTTAATAAAACCATTGGGGGTGTCCCCTTTTTAGTGGGATTCATCACTTTTGGAGGGAACACCCCAGTACTTCCGGGGTCAACATTACCTAAACCCTGTATCCCCCCGCCTGGTGCATTTGAAAGTCCTCACTCCCCGAGTTCCTGGCTTTAGGAAGCCCAATTCATGTAGAGGTAAACAAGACAATTCCACTGCTGCACCATAGTAGGCAACCAGGCTACTGAACCGGGGACTCAAACGTGGGCCAGCTTACTGGCAACTTTCTCATTTGGCCGAACACCCAAGCAACGGCCGACGCCCTTTCCGTGTGATGAGTTTTTGCCAGACGCTTCCATTTTGTGACTCCAAGAAAATAATGAACCCACTGGTTCCCTTTTGGGGCTTTTGGCAAGCAGAGCTTCTTGTTCTTTACACCTCTTTACTATCCTTCCTATGTTCATCGCTGACCTTTTGGCTCTTAACCCTTATTGGGTTGCCTTTACTTGTCTGGGCTCATATCCGACTGGCCAGCGAGTGTGTTTGGCTCTTGCTTGTGTTTTGAAGGATGAGGCCCGGAGGGCGCCATTCGGCTGGCAAAAGAACAAGACACGGCGCCACGCTTCTTCGCCCGCGCGCTCAGGGGCAAGAACCAAGTCGCCTTGGACCAGGAGTTCCACAGATGCGCCGGGATCCCGGGGCCAAACCGTTGGGCAGGGAGAGGAACGAGGCACACAGGTTTTTGTCAAACAAATGTTCGGTCTCCGGGTCTTCTCACTGACCTCTTGAGTGGCCAACACACGTCAAACTTGCTGGACCGTCACTCAACAGAAGTGCCAACTAAAAGTTGTTGCTTGCCAGCTCAACAAGTGATCCTTTCCGCCTTTCAGCTTGATGCCGAGGGATTCCATGCAGCTGTCCCTCTGGAAATCTTGTCCTTAGGGAGGAGCTATTGATGTGGAGAGAAGGAGCCTGCAGGGTCATCAGAGGGCGTTCCACTCCATACTCCAAGGACGCCTGCCACAAGAATGCTTATTGACCTACATGGCCACGGGGCATAACCTAGGGCTCCATTTTCGAGTGGATGAACGTCCATTTGCCACCTATTTTGATGTTCACCAGGGGTACAGGGTTTTGACCCACAGCCACATCCCTTCGGGTGTCTTTGGCAGTGAATGTGGGGTTTGTGGCCAAATATGACCGAATGTGTCGTTAAGCCAACTATGGCCAAACCAAAGGACGGGGGGTTCGCCAAACAAGACCAAACAAGGCTAAGTAATGCCTTACCGGTTCCTTGTTTAGGCTAGGTCACAACTCACTTGATGACGCCAAAAAGGCTAGCCTTTTATTTCTGCGTCCTTTAGGCAACTGGGTGAATATTAACCCCTGATGACCCTCACAAGAGTATATAACGGGGGGTCTGATTTCTGGGTCCAAACTGAGCCACAATCAAAAGCCCGGGTAGATAAAGGTGAAGGATATTCCCAAAAATAAAAGGGTCGGATGGTCGACCATGTTCATACCAGGCTTTGATTCTGACTCGATTCGGGGGGGTCCTGATTTCGATCATTTTCCACAGAGCTTCTGATTGGTTCTTCTGGTGGGTTCCCAGTTGGTTTTCCTTGTGGGTTCCCTTCAAGTCGTGCCATGTGGGGTGTGAAGCCTGCGTACGTCCTTGTGAACAGTCAACCCCTCACTAGACTGTTTTGATTCCCCACGAAACCTAGGGACACCCTCAAATGAATTCATAGGGGGTTGATTGTTTGAAACAAGGGGTCCGCATTACACCACTAGGTCTCCCAGTAGTGGGAGGGTTCCCCTACTAAAATAAACTACAGAAAAAAGTTGGTGCCCTTATTCTAACCTCTCGACTGGAGGACCTACTAGGGGTTGATTCCCACATTCGACCATCTTAGTAGCCCATGGGTCTTGGCTCAGGTGATGTTCAAGAACCGCCTGGTGATCCGGTGCCAAGTGCTGCACTTTGCGGTCATGGAGGCGGCGAGGCTCCAGAATGGCCCGGGGACCCAACGCCAGCCAAAGCCAGCCACCGTAAACCAAACCCCCCCTCACCCCTGGAACTGGGTGCGCCGGCCGGTTTTGGGGGCCCATAATGGATTTCAGTTGTCCAGTTGGGTGTCAGTCTCTGAAACAGAGGTTGTGGCTCGAAAACCCCTGAAAAAGCAGGTAAACCTCCAGAATGTTCACCGGAAATCGCCCCGAACCAGCGCCCGAACCAGCCTATCTCGGCCTATCGACCTAGCTTTCAGCTGTTGGGGGAAAAAATCGGCCTCAGGGCTGAGCCCAGAGTGTCTCTCCCTGAGTTCCGTCTGCTTTTCGCTTCCCTGGCTTCCTCCTGGCCAAACCTGTGCAGATCTAGGTCGTCTTTCTGTGCCCTTTCTCACCCCTTTTTCGGGGGACTCCCCAACCAAAACGGACTACAGAGAAAAGAAAAACATGGGTACTACCCTGATTCTCGCTTGTTTGGAGGAGGGTTCTCTTACTAAAACAGACTAAAAAGAAAAAAGAAGCGGTACCAACTGATTCTAACCTCTCAAATCTGGAGGACCTAGAGATGAAAAAGGAACGAAGGCTTCCCTGGCCTCCACTCACTCCCTGACTCCCTGGGTTTCCGAGGCATTTTCCCTTTCTGAAGGGAAACCCTTCCAGTCAATTGAAACCTTTGAAGGGAACTTCAGCGACCCCTGTGTTCTTTGCCCTGAGTTCTACATCCATGGCAAAGCTTAGAGAGCAACATGAATTGGTCTCCTTTTTGTTCTCCGTCCGCCATTTTGAGAAGCCCATTGGCCATGTTTCAGGAGCTTTTTCCGAACGGTTCGGCGCAGTTCAACGGTTTTGTTGAGCACCCCTTTCTCTGGCGAGGTTGACCTTTGGTGTTGCTGGCTCACCTGATTTCATGGGGCTTGTAGGAAGGCCGGTATCAACCTTTATAAGCTCGTTGGTAGAGGCCAATAGTGTTAATTGGTGTTGGGCGCTTCTCAAATGGATATATGTTGTATTTTATTTTTTTTCCCCAGCCCGGACCCCAGCATGTTCAGCTCTGTTTTTTTCTTCCCCCAGCCCGGGGCCTAAGCTCGGTGGTTTGGAGCCAAGCCGGCGCTTTGGAGGTGTGGTTCCCTTTTGTCCCTGGAAGAGCCAGGGCTACCGCACTCCAAATCCACCAAGCAGGTTATGCGATAGAAGCTGGCAACCTCAAACCCAAATCCAACCAAGGGGGTCCTGGGATGCCTTCGTTTCCATGGCTGGAAATCCCGCAATCTTCCAGGGGAAGCATCCCATTCCACCTGAGCCACAATCAAAACCGGGGTAGATGAAGGTTAGTAAGGGGCAGTCCCAGCCGGAAATAGTTGCGGATATCCGCCTTCATTATTCCTTACATGGTTCTGGGTTCACCATTTTTGTACCGATCGGTTTTGATGATGACTCACCTATGGGTCAAAAATATTTAATGCCACCAGGAATTGGCAGGTTTTAGTCCTTGGTTCCATTTAGGCTTACCTCTTAACAACACAACTTTTCAACTTGTTGGGTAACATGGGCTACATGTCTGTAAAAGATTAACTTCCCCAGGGCGCAGGGAGTTTTAAGGGGTAAGTAGGGTTTCAGCTTGGGGCCCAATTTTTCGCCCGCCTGAGGCTTTTGCGTGTCGGAGGTCCTTGAGGCGAAGGCGGACGTGAACGCCAAGGCCATGTACGTCACTGTGAAGCCCCTCGGTGTGGCCAAGTGGCGGGCTGCACGGGCTCCGATCCATGGGATTTTTTCGTTTGGCTCCAAAATCCGGGATCCGGTGTCTTGTTGTTTTTTCCCCTAGGGCCGTGTGTTTTTTGTTTTTTTATCACTAGGGTGCTTGGTTGGTTGGTTGGTTGGTTGGTGGGTTGGTTGGTGGGTTGGTTATTGGCTGGGATTTTTTTGTTTGGCTCCAAAATCCGGGATCCGGTGTCTGGTCTTTGCTTTTTTCCCCTAGGGCCGTGTGTTTTTTGTTTTTTTATCACTAGGGTGCTTGGTTGGTTGGTTGGTTGGTTGGTTGGTGGGTTGGTTGGTGGGTTGGTTATTGGCTGGGATTTTTTCGTTTGGCTCCAAAATCCGGGATCCGGTGTCTGGTTGTTTTTTCCCCTAGGGCCGTGTGTTTTTTGTTTTTTTATCACTAGGGTGCTTGGTTGGTTGGTTGGTTGGTTGGTGGGTTGGTTGGTGGGTTGGTTATTGGCTGGGATTTTTTTGTTTGGCTCCAAAATCCGGGATCCGGTGTCTGGTCTTTGCTTTTTTCCCCTAGGGCCGTGTGTTTTTTGTTTTTTTATCACTAGGGTGCTTGGTTGCTTGGTTGGTTGGTGGGTTGGTGAGTTGGTTGGTTGGTGGGTTGGTTCTTGGCTGGCGTTCAGCACTTCAGGCTGTGCGGCTTTGGACCTGAAGCCCGAAGACTTCCTGACCGGTTTTCCCGGAGACCGGACTTGATGGGACCCGGGTTTTGGGATTTGCAACAACTTCCAAGACGGGTGGCGAGCGGAAAACGGGTTGCGCCATGGACCTTTCGGTGTGCGGATGGCCACATCCCAACTGACGCCATGGGCCTTCTGTGTGGGCCGCATCCCGGAAAAAAATGGTGGACACGCTGGCATCCCGTTTTTTGACGTCCACGAGTCGGGTCCTATTGATTCACGCACAGCTTGGCCGTTCGTCAAGGTGCTTCGAGGTGATCCCTCTGTATTTCCACGCCCCAGGCTAAGCGAGCAACAGATAACCACTGGTGGCTTGTGGCTGTCCCACCCCATTGCCAGACTCAGTTTTGCAACTTATCCTTTTGGTTTTCCATTATGTTCCCTCACTTCCTGAGTCTCTGGACTTGAAGATTTTTCTCGCTACCGCTGTTTCTGGACTTGAGCCACTATTTGGGTTTTGACTTTCTTTCAGCGGCAAGCAAAAGGTTTGGACCTTCTTGGGCCTTTTTGCCACTCAGGAAGTGAGCTTCTGGACTTTAAACTGACTGTTTCATGAACATTCTAGCGAGACCGTTTGAGTGGCAACGCAAATATGAACATGGTTTGGCCACGCAGGAAGTGAATATAACATGTCGTTTCTGCCGGGATGGAACTAACACACGTGTGGGGGGGGCAGGTCCCGACAAGGAGATATCGTTACAATTAGTTGTGGGTCTTTGGCTTTAGATTTATTTTAGGTGACTTACAACCATGGTAAGTGCATTACCAACTACTGACCTCGCCTGATGAACTGAAGCCGCTGGCAAAGACAGTTTCTGGACCCGCTAACCAGGGCCGAAGATTCAAGCCGTGTGCTGTCCCAGGATTCGTAGATGCTGGCTTATACAGGGCTGAGGAGGGAGGGTGCAACCCCAAGAAGAGGTTCTTCACTAAAGGAAGTATGTTTCATCGCAAGTAATTCGCCAGGCAAGTTCATCAAGGATCAACATGTGGTCTCCTACACTATTTAGTGTTATAAAGACTGAACATGACACAGAATCTGAACAAATCAACTTACTTGTTTTAGAGTCCCCGGTTTTTGTGGGCCAACATGAGGGACGACTCAAACACTTTGGCAGTGCGTGCGCTCAGGGATGATGCCCCTCGCCAGCATTTACAGCTCCGATCGGCTGATCGACAGCCCACGCGAAAACGATCGCCGCGGGGTTCATCATTCTCCTGTTGTCACGTCGCGTGTAAATACCAACAAGCAATCCCGAAGATTGGAAAATGAGTGGGATGTGTTCTTCTTTCTTGGGGTCATTCCATTTCTCATTCCCTGCATCCCTCCCACCGTTCGCAAGTTGTTTGAGGCTCCAAGTACCTAGGATATGCCAACTGTGCCAATTTCGGGGTCAACCAGCCATCTGCATAATTTATGCCGGGCTCACCTGAAAGCAGAACGCTCAAGCCATGGTAAAGATCCTTTACTTCGGAAGATCATTCAGGTGTTTCGATCACATTGCAAAAAAGTCAATCCCCTTATGGGAAGTATTGGGAAGTCCAGGTACTTACCATAGGTCCTGCGAAACCCCGTGCCCCCTTTTTTGGGGGAGGGTTCCCCGACTAGAGAACAAAGAAACGGTGCCAACTTATTCTAGCTTCTCAAATCTGGAGGACCTCGTAGCGGTCTCCTGGCCTCACACACCCCCTTGCCGGTTCACGGAGCGAGCCGATTTCATCCCCTCGGACTCCGCGATGGGACCTCCGGAGGTCACCTACGAGACGGAGCTCGAGGCCATCCACTTGGCCGCGGGCCTGGGGTCCCTGGAGGCCATGCGCGCCCTGAGCAACGCGGCCTCCAACGTGCCCCGCGCCTCGGATGACGGCGGATGCGGGCGGGCGCTGGAGAAAAAGAGAAAAACAAGGAAACGACAAAGAAGCAAAAACAATATACATAAAGAACACACAACAACTTGGGAAAAAAAACTTGGATGTCTGACTTTGTGAGTTTCTGAACTTAGACCGGTTTGGGTTTGGGCCATTTGACTGGTAAAGGAGAAGCTCAGACGCTTTGTTGGGCCATCCACTCAGGGAGTGAGGGGTGGTTTCGATCCTCGGGTTCTCGCCTTGTTCGGAGATCGGAGGTGGTTCAATGTCCCCCATAAAACAGTGCTGTACACTGCAACCATTGCCCATTGCTTCCCTATATAGCTCCGTGCCTCAAAAACCCATGCCAGGAAGTGTCTTTTATACTTGGAACCACTCAAATTTCTCCCTCGCAGGGGTTGCTTCTCTTTAAGCTCACCCCAAAGGCCGGGGTGCTAAAGAAGTGGGGAGAAACCTCATTAGTTCCCTAGATAACTCACAGGAGGTTCGATGATGTTGTCTTTTGGGGCTCCAGAGATACCTTCTGAGTTGTTTGGTTCCAAAGTCCAAAGAGCTGTTGTGTTTCCCACCAAAGCGATCTTCCCGCAAACACAAGGGTTCTAGCTCAATTCCGGACCACTCAGCAATCCTCTTTGTGTTCCCCTTTGCGCCGCTGGAGGGCCTTGAGATGAGCATTCCAAGTAGCAGAGCTTCCTGGTATTCTTCTTAGACTCTTAGGGAACCTTTGGCAAGATGCAGTCTATGGGGATATGCGGCTGGACATTGGCGGAGACAAAAATTGTACAACGGGTGTATATATATATATAAAAGCATTACATAATCTGCCAAGTGGACCCCAGGTACCACCATAGCTAGCCAAATCGTTCATAGTTGTTGTTCGGGGTGATACCCCTTGTTAACCTATGTAGGAAATTGACACTTGACACACTGGACATGTTTGGCCTAGACATGCTAGTGTGAGAGAACAACTCGATCGAGCTCGTCGCACAGCAATTCAGTTTTAACCATGCGATCCCACTTGCCCGTCCAGTAGGTAACCAAGGGCGGCAGGGTCTTGGTTGCCTGCTATGCACGGAAGTGGCAGCTCCATGTTCACGGCCCCCCCCGGCCCCCACTGACCGGGTCCCAGACCAAAGCCCAAAGAAGAAATATGACAGTTTAACCTCATGTAGGGCTGATCAACCCCTTAGTCACTCAAATTGTGATGTTTCAAAAGTCCGGTGATACGGCGCCTTTGCTCTGCTTTTTTGATTGAAAGCGGTTTTACACCTGACCTGCCCTTAATGTGTGGCTTATCCTTGAGGGGTATGTTCCAAGGGTTTGGTGCACTGGTGGTACAACCTGGGGTAAGCTTTGACAATGCTTTTCTTGAAGTTGGTGACTCATGTTACCTTGCCCATAGTATGTTTTTTCTTGTTTCTAAACCCATTACTTGGTTGCTTTCTTTCAGAAGGACGGTGTTCTCTGAAACCCAAGCGAACATTGCATAGTTTTTTTTTTTCCTTCGTGCGGGCCTGAATGCTGAGAATGCGGTCGTGGGGTAGTTGTAGACCAATTTCGGCCGTGAATCTGGGAGAATCATGTTTGTAATGTTGACCCCGGATTGCATAAACCCGTCCTATTAATAGGGGCCTGTTCCTTCCAAAAGCGGCCTGAGTCCCGAAAAACAGGGGGGTGCCCCCCGTCAACCTGGGGTTCTACTTAGGGTTCCCATTGCTTAGATCGCCCTCATACGCGAGAGCCCAGGCCTCGTGTCGAGCTTCGCAACGGCGCGGCGCTCGGACTCGGGGGCGCGGCGTGGTTCTAGTTTGTTCAGGGGAAGAACATGTTGTTGTTTTTTTTTTTTTTTTTTTTTTTTTTTTTTTTTAAATAAATAAAAAATAAAATGTTGTTTTTTTCTTTTCCCTGATAAGTGCCTCCAATATATTTTTTCATCGACAGATATTGTTTATATGTAGAGCCATGGGAGGGGTGGGACCTGGAACCTGAACACACACATAATATGTAGACACATTATATACATACGTATTTACCACAAAGAAACGTTAGCAGCCCCATGTCAAGACTTAGTTGCCCAAAGCCGACCTTTGGACCTTTTGGTTTTCTCCTTTTGGTCCATTTTTAGTACTGGCCCCAAAAGGGTAACCTTTTGTTGCCAGGTCCTTTGGGCAACTGAGAAAAGAAAGGTTTGGGTGGGGCAAGCATGTTGTAGGGGAGAAAGTACGTAGCCTACTTCCCAGGAGGGCCCAGGGCTGAGCATACTTCGATGTTCGGCCAAATAAGTGGCTAGCCGCTTGGGTTGTAACCCCCCCTCCCTAATAAGAACGTGAACCTTAGTTAGGGGAGCTCAACAGTAACCTGCTGTGGATGGCCAAAAGCCCCCTAACTTAAACCAGCCCACAGCAACTCCTGCCACCCAATCAGAGCCACTAGGCGGCCGCAGGACCAAGCGATGCTGGTGAGCCCTGCGGAAAACCAGGCCTAGTAAAAAAAAGCCCACAAAATATACGTGTCGCCCACAAGGTCATGATCGTGCTGGCAGGTTTAGGGTTACTAGGGTTTAGGTTTATGCTTTTTAGGGTTTAGATTTAGGGCTGTTAAGGCTTAGGTTTAGGGTTCTTAGGGTTTAGGTTGTTTAGGCCTACGCTTTTTAGGGTTTAGGTTTTGGGTTTTGTGGGTTTTTAGTGGGGGGTATCTAGGGTTTAGATTTAGGGTTGTGTTGATGATAGCAGTATAAAACCAGGTAAAGCCGCCGCGCTCCATGAAGGGGGTATGGAGCATGAAGCTGGGGTGGGGCTCGGGGGGCTCGGAAGTCCATTTTTGCCGCGCCTGCCACACTTTTTGGAGGTCCCGGGGACCCGCCTCCCGGGCGGTCGCGGGCCATACGTTTTGGCCTTAAAAAAGGAAACACCGTTACCCACCTTCCATCATTAATCCGGGTTTCATTAATACTGTGGATGGACGAAATCCTCTTAGGCACCACTTGGCAATCGTGGGACCCAAGTGTTTGTTGGCATTTACAGGGGCATCATTATTCCAGGCTTTCTTTGGTGGTGCAGGATTTTGTCCATCCACAGTATGGGATCAACATTATGCGATCAGGAAGCTCCTGCCATTTTGGAACCCGGCTCCATATCCTATAAGATGCACCGAGAGGTTCTAGGCTTAACTCACCCCCCGCCCCGAGGCGAAACGACCTGAGGTTTTCCAATTTTGCAATTTCAACCCATTGTTGGTCGTAGCCCCAAAAGGTTACGGGTCCCAAGCTGGGCAAAGGAGAACACATTCCATCTCTTGGCCTTTCCATGAGAAGGTCTTGGGCCTCGCCCGACAAGTGCATGTCTCTACTGTTCGTGTTTCAGCGTCAAACTCTTTGGAACGCGAAAGATCGCACTTGTCGTCAGCAAAGTCAGGTTTTCCCTCTTCCGCTCTCTTGTAATTTTCGATCGTTTTGGTCCGCATTTTCGGTCATGGTCCATTTGGCAGGGGGCAAGGGAACTCACTGAAGGTCAACCGCAAACGAGGCATCGGCTGCCTATTCCCCTGTACCAGGCCTTGGAGCCCGCAGGTATTTGTTTATCGAGCTCACCGATTACCGATGGGCATAAATCCACCCACAATGAGCATTTCTTAGGGGATCTCTTATTACATAAGTTGGGATCAATATCTTACCAGACCCCTTCCAAAAGATATGCTTTCCTACCACTTTTTTGCTTGTCAAAGGCAGAAACCAGATCTTACTAGAACCAAGGTCCATGAATTTTGGTCGCTGCTCATTGTCTTTGATTTGGGAGGGCTGTGCAGCCCAGCAGCTGCGCTGAGAGGTGAACATCAAGGGCTGCGATCAGCGCTTTGACTTCTACTGCCCCATCCATGATGCCGCCTACTTGGGCCAGAAGGATGCAGTGTCCTGTCTCAAGTAATCTGTCCATTTTACGGCGAACTCCCCTCGACAGTTGGCTTTTTTTCTTCTTCTGGTGTTTGAGTTCTTGTAGAATTCGCGGAAGCACTTGCATCCCAGAATGAAGGAACTGCTGGTGGATCTATATGGGGTGTCATCCAGGAGGCTTAATACTCTAGCCCGAACTAGCGTTTGTAACCCACTAATTATACGCGGGACCCCTTTCATAATGTATGCCCAGTGGGAAGGGGGGAATGTATTTAATACATTTTCCACGTTTGCCGCCCCAAGAGTCTTAAGCGCTTTGCCAAGGCTGAGAACCTAAGAAAGCGATATACAGTCACAGCCTTTTGGAAGGTAGGCACAATTGTAGGTAGACAGAAGCAAATGGTTGCAAATGGACCTGGAAAGGTCCGCGAGTTTGCGGCTCAGTGTTGGAATGCTTTCAAATTAGGTGTTGCGCGATTCTAGAGGCCCATGTGCCAGCAATCCGCATCACGCATTCCGGCAGCAGCCCGAGAACGGGCTTTGCCAAAAACATGTCCTAGAACTCGTACGGAGTGTTGAAGTGGGCATGTAGTACGGCATGTAGCTGAGCAAGCTCCATCTTGTGCTGCCAGGGCCTGATGGAGGCGATGGTGTCCGATTCCTTGATTGTGAGACTCTTCTGCTGCTCAACAGGCGCTGATTTTTGCGCGGACCACGTGGACAAAGCCCAGGGACATATCCGCCAACTTTGTCAAGGTTGCTTCAAGTGGCTGGCCCTGGCCTACTTCAACACCCACTACAATTGTCTCTCCAATTAGGCCCCCCCCCACCGGCGTTCAACAGCTCTAGCTCCTGCATCGCACACGTGTAAAAGCACGCGCCTCCGAGAGGGCCCAAGATTTGAAAGTGTGATGAGGGTCAAACTTCCAGCTCGCTTCGAAGTCAACACTGGGATTGCTTCGGGGGAAGCACTGCGCGCCTTGTTTGGAAGCTTGTCAGTCTTGCTGACGCCACCGTCTTCTGGGGCATCGTGTCGCTCACCTCGGTCTCTTCTTTGAGAAGTAAGTGCCAAGAAGTCAGCTGTACAGACGCGGACCCTATCTACTTGCTAAGTGGTTTACGACCGCCGCTCGTATAGGGCTTGCTGCATTTTGCTTTGAGTAGGGCCGCCCTGAAGACAAAGTACGTGTTGTCACTGCTTTCAAGTGACGCTGAAGCAACGCACTGCCGGATATGAGCCCTATAGGAAGCATTCGTTCGAAAGAGTAGTGGTGTTTAGTTTCCTAGCTCAAGTAAGCGCATCGTCGCAGCGCCATGCTGAAGGGCACGAGCTTTGCGCCGTACGCGAGGCGCAACAGAACTCAGCTGGGCCCCTGTGATCACTTCCTGCTCCGGCCAAGGTTCAAGTCGATCCACACCACCCCGTGGCGATCGTCGGTTCTGAGATACATGGAGCCCTCACTAAGCATGCAAAATCCTAGCAAACAAGCTGGTTTACCCAGAGCAATCGGAGCAATGCGTTGCTATCCACTACGTCAGACCGATAGCCGCAGGCTTTCGAAAATTCCAGCAGGGGAGTGCTGACGAGAAAGCCTGTGTGGGAGAGAGCTAGTTGATTGAGCAGTCCCAGCGTTTCCCACATCATTGCAAGCGGGGCCGAGCTGCGATTTAGATACATTCGTTGCAAAGAAGGCCGCCGGCATCGCGAGGAACTAGCTGAAATGGAAGGGCGACGAGTGTCGGATTCGTTGCTGTCCGGATCACAGAGGTGTGAGAAGTCGGGATCACAGAGGTGTGAGAACATCGAACCGGGGCAGGGGTGCCTCTAAATATTTTGAGCAGAGCAAACAGATAGCAAGCAGCGCCTTAGCGTATGCACTCATTGTGCTCCAGGGATTCGCGAGGCTGTTGATGCCAGTGTGTGGATCGAGTCCGCGCGACAAATTTGCTAATTCGTCAGAGCGAAAATCAGCTAGACTTCATTGCTGGTAATGCGAATTAGCTAATTCGACAGAGCGAATATCATCTAGACTTCATGCTGGTGATGCTGGCGATGCCGGTGATGCACTCCGTAGATCAAGGCGAGGTGTCCGTGCGACGAATTTGCTAATTCGTCAGAGCGAAAATCAGCTAGACTTCATTGCTGGTAATGCGAATTAGCTTTACTTCGCCAGAGCGAATCTCAGCGTCTCAGCTAGACTTTATTGCTGGTAATGCTGGTGATGCTGGCGATGCCGGTGAGATCGAGGCGACGGGTGTCCGCGCGACGAATTAACTAATTCGTCAGAGAGCTAGACGTCATTGCTGGTAATGCTGGCGATGCCGGTGACGCACTCCGAAGATGAAGGCGACACGGCGACAGGTGTCCGTGCGACGAATTAGCTAATTCGTCAGAGCGAGAATCAGCTAGGCGTCATTGCTGGTGATGCTGGCGATGCCAGTGATGCCGTCTGTAGATCGAAATGACGGGCGTCCGTGCGACGAATCAAGTAATTCGACAGAGCAAATACGCTGCTTGGTGTAGGTATCAGATGCTGCCACTGCGCCGCTCCCACGAGTCCTGGAATGCCTTGGCTAGTTCCCAGCCCCAAGCGTTTTCAGGGGTCACTTGTTCTTACGCCCGGCGGGCATAAGAACAAGTGGGGGCCAACCGGAACAAGTGACCTGGTCACTTGTTCGCTAAAGTGCCTACTTGTTCTTAAGCCCGCCGGGCGTAAGAACAAGTGACCCCTGACGCAACAATGGCTTTAGCCGCGAAAAAAAGGCAGCCACTGACAAAACACAAATTAGAAACTCTATTGCAGAACGCCCAAATCACAAAAAATGCAGCCCGACCAAGCACGCCAGTGACAGGCCCAGGAAAAACTGTACAACAAATTGGCACCCACACACAACAACCAAATTAGAAGCCCTAGTTGAAAAAGCCCACTTCACGAGAATCATCAGCCAGACCAGTAGCCAGTGCCAGGCCTTGAAAAAATCCAGCTGCACAAAATGCACGGCGAACAAAATAGAATCTTTACATAAAAACCAACTTCACGAAAATCATCAGCCCGACAAGTAGTCCTTTGTAGCCACCTGTGTAGGTTTACATTTCAGCGCCCGGTCGCAAAGGAAACTGTGCGTGCTGTCGCGCCCCGACCCTGCCAGCAGTCGGGCCCCGACCCCGCCAGCAGTCGGGCCCCGACCCCGCCAGCAGGGCCCCGACCCCGCCAGCCGACCTTTTCCTGAAGCAGGATGTTTTGAGTAGCACTTCTAATTTGCATGTTGTCTGTGTTACCGCCTTTCTTTGTCCAGCTGGATATTTGTCAGGGCCTGTCACTGGCCTACTTGTTGGGCTGATGATTTTCGTGAAGTTGTTTTTTCCTCCAACAGCTGAAAGCTTTGGGGTCTCAGCCCAGATAGGCTCCGGGGTGGTCCCGGACGGCCCTGAGGTGAGGTTCCGCGAGCGTTCCACCAAGGTCCAATGACGTTCCATCAGGGTTCCACGAGGTTCTGCGAGGGGTGCGGGGTGATGCGCGCACTAAAAAGAGCACCGCATGCTGTTGGGGATGCCACCTGAGCTTTTTTTTTCAGGTAGAGCGACTGTTTTGAATTTGTTCACCGTTTATTTTTGGCAGCTGGATTGTTTTCAGGGCCTGGCACTGGCCTACTTGTCTGGCTGATGATTCTCGTGAAGTGGGAGTTTTTAGCAGAGCTTCTAATTAGTTTTTTGTGTGGGGTTGCCGCCCTTTTTTTTGCGTAGCTGGGTTTTTGTCAGGGCCTGTCACTGGCCATCAAAAAACAAGACACGTTTCAATCATGTTCCTTAGTCTCCTGCTCCCGTGCTCTTCTGGTCTCTTGTTTTTTTGCAAGTGGGATGTCTTCGCCGGGCTTCTGGTTTGTTGTGTGGCTGCCGCCCTTTTTTGCGCGGCTTGATTTTTTACAGGGCTGTCACTGGGCTGCTTGGTCGGGCTGCTGCTTTTCGTCAAGGTAGAGCTTCTAATTCGCTTGTGTGTGGCTGCCTTTCTTTTGTGCAGATTGATGTTGTTCAGGGCCTGTGGTCGGGCCCCAACTCCGTCGGCGGTCGGGCCCCGACCCCGCCGGCGGTCGGGCCCCGACCGCGTCGCCGGTCGGGCCCCGACCCCGTCGCCGGTCGGGCCCCGACCCTGCCGGCGGTCGGGCCCCGACCCCGTCGCCGGTCGGGCCATGACCCCCTCGGCGGTCGCCCCTTCAATGGTTCTAATTTGCTTTGTAGCTGCCGCCGTGTTTTTGCAGCTAGCTTTTGTTTGGGGCCTGTCACTGGCCCGGGCTGATGCTTTTCGTGAAATGTGATGCTTTTAGTAGGGCTTCCAATTTGCTTGTTGTGTGTGGCTGCCTTTTTTGCGAAGTTGTTTTTCAGGGCCTGCTAGTTGTTTGCTTGGTCGGGGCTGCTGCTCTTCGTCACGTGGGATGTTTTTAGTGGGGCTTCTGGATTTTTTGTGCGCGGCTTGTTTTCAGGTCCTGTCACTGGTCTGCTTGTTCGGGCAGCTGTTTTTTTGTCAACTGTTTGTTGGCAAGTAGAGCCTCTAATTTGTTTGTTGTGTTTCGCTGCGCTTTGTGTTTTTGCAGTTTGTTTTTGTTTCGGGCTTGTCACTAACCCACTTGATTGTTTCTTGATTGTTTATTTTTTTTGCGCGGTTATATTTGGCCGTTTACTAGTCTGCTTGGTCGGGCTGCTGCTTTCTTAATGATTTTTGCGTAGGGTGTCTAATTTGCTTGTTGTGTGTGGCTGCCGTTTTGTTGCGCTAGCTGTGTTTTTTTCAGGCCCCAGCGTGGCCGGCTGGGTCGGCCTGCTGCTTTTGTAGGGCTTGTAATTTTTCTTTTTGTGTGTGGCCCCCGTTTTTTTGCGAAGCTTGTTTCTTTCAGGGCCTACTTGTCGGGCTGATCACTTGCGTGAAGTGGGGCGTCTTTCAGGAGGGCTCCTAATTTGCTTGTTGTGTGTGGGCGCCGTTTCTTTTGCGCAGCTGGAGTTTTTCAGGGTCTGCCATGGGCCTGCTTGGCTTTGGTCTCTTGCTGATGTTTGGGGCAAAACCCAGCAAAAGCGGATGTTTATGTATATTGGGGGGGGGTGCGGTAGGATTGTGGTCGCAGCTTAAATGTATATGTGGGGGTCCCCCCTCCCCCCTACATAGGGGTCCCTCGAATCATACAGGTTTCCTCAAACGTCGCGATCGTTTTACTGGAAACCAGCAGTAGATTGATCATCTGTTGAGAGGGAACTCTACTTCCCCTTTGGAGGCCTTGAAGAAAGCACTTTTTGATGATTCTTTAGTCAGACCGAATCTCAAGAACCAATCTGAGAGGTAGCTCATGTGTGAAAAGCTGGGTGTGGAAACAAGGGAAGCCCTCGGCGCAAGTGTTCTTCCGAGTTTACCTGTTGACCCTCTTGGAATGCAGAAAGAAAGGGACCCCTTACTTCTAGGGGGTTCCACTATTTGCAGCAGAGACTTAAAGATAAACCCTGGTTTTCCTTGGGCACAACTGCTTTTGTACATTTTTGGTATGGGCCAAGTTAGATATTTGAACTCCCAGCATGGAGTTTGGTTTTCCTTTTGGCTTTCCTTTAACCCCTCTACCAAAAGCTAAGCAAGGGGTAGCTTGAAAAAGCGACAACAATTCCATCTGACTTGTGGCGGATCGCTGAGGTACTTTGGCTCTTGGAGCACAAGGCCCGCGCGGACGCGATCAACAAGGAGAAGCGCAAGGCCCAAAGGCTGCAGATGAAACAGGCCCCCTGGAGGCCCTTCAAAAGCATCACGACTGCAACTTCCCTCTTAAAAAACACAACTTTTCAACTTTTTGGGGGTAACATGGGCTATATGTCTGTAAAAGATTAACTTCCCCAGGGCTTGGAGTTTTCAGGGGTAAGGCAAAGCAAGTGCCAGATTCATCTGATCCGGTTTTGGTGGCGTGTTTTGACCTTGCCTTTCCAGAGTGGTCCATTGTGGACCATGGTTGAGCGACTGCTTGGATTCAGGAACCCGCAGCAGACATGCTAAGTCTCTGCACCGGCCCCTCAATTTCCCTTCTTCGGACCAGAGGGTTTTCCAGCAGGTGTTTGCGGGATGTTGTGGCCAAAGTCCTTCCCAAAACACGGACTTCCTGTAGAATATGCAGTTGCTGGTTTCTTAGAGCCTCAGACAGTTGAATCCGCAGAGATGCTGGAGCCGCCTTGGAAACATGTGCAGCCCACGAAGACCAGCCAGCTCAGCCAGCGCCGTCGATGTCTCAGACCATGCGGGCGAAGCAGCCTATCCGGTTGGGAATGCCTATCTATTCATGGCTTGCTGTTGGTGTGGCCGAAGGGCCCCTGTTGGACCTTTCGGCAACACATGTTGGCTTTCCATTAAACCTGCAACAGATGATCGACCTTTTGCTCAGTGGGAAAGCGCAACCCAGTTGAGGAGTGCTGGCAAGTTGGAATAGGCCGCTTTCTGAGATACCAAGGAAATCCCCGTGGAAGTGACAAAGCAGTCATGGAGATGGGATTCCATTTGGCTGTCGCATCACACGCATATTTGAGGGATATCGGGGTGTCCCTGAGAGGGGTCAGAGCCGTGCAAGGACCCTTCCCCGTTTGAAGAACAAGGCGCTAGCTGATTCCCCTCAAGTTAACATCATAGTACCCCACAGCCCCATCATGAGAATAATTTAGGCACTTACATTGCCAAGAGGTGTCATGTTTGTGATTCTGAAAGAAGGTTGTTTGCGTGGTTTGTTGTCCTGCTGTTTGTCTGCCTGTTGGTTGGTTCTGATGGGTTTGAGTTGGGTTGCGTAGTTTTGTGTTTTTTTTGATTTGGGTTGGAGTGTTTTGTTTTGTGTTGTCTTGTTTTGTGTTGATTGTGTTTGTTTGTTTTGTTTGTCCATTCGTTCGTTCGTTCGTTTGAGTTTGTTGTGTTGCTTATTGCTTGTTGCTTGTTTATTTATTTGCTTGCTTGCTTGCTTGCTTGCTTGTTTGTTTGTTTGTTTGTTTGTTTGTGTGTTCGTTTGTTTGTTTGTTTGTGTGTTTGTTTGCTTGCTTGCTTGCTTGTTTGCTTGCTTGTTTGTTTGTTTGTGTGTTTGTTTGTTTGTTCATGGCTTGCTCGTTGCGTCTCTCTTTGTTTATTTCTTGCTTTCGTTCTTTATTGTTGTTTATTCATTTGTTTGTTTGTTGGTTAGTTGTGTTGCGTTGGGTAGTGTTGTGTTGCGTTTTGTTGTTTGTCTGTCTATCTGTCTGCCTGCCTGCCTGCCAGTTTGTCTGTCTGTCTGTCTGCCTGCCTGCCTGTCTGTCTGCTTGCTTGCTTGCTTGCTTGCTTGCTTGCTTGCTTGCTTGCTTGCTTGCTTGCTTGCTTGCTTGCTTGCTTGCTTGCTTGCTTGCTTGCTTGTTTGCCAGCAACATTGCATCGGGTGGGTATCACGGACATTGGGGTTTGGTCGTTTTGGGGCTGTGCTCCGTTGTCGCAGGACGGCTGCACCCCTCTGCACTTCATCGCCCTCATCGGAGGCGGGTTGCTTCAGGAGATGTGGGTGTGTTTGTTTTTTGCTGCACCCGCAAAACTCACTTCCTGAGGTCATGGACTTTATACTTGGTTGGCTTAGTGTTAAACAGACAGTTTTTGGGCCATCCACCCAGGAAGCGAGAACATGGTTTCAGTTGCTCTTGTGGTTTCCCCGTAAAACAACCCAAGTACCTTCTTAGGGGTTCCCTCCAAAACTGGCGGACCCATATAGTTGGTGTCTTGGATCGGCGGTTTGGATTCGGATTTGAACACCTGGTTCTAGTAGAGGGTGAATGGGAATCCCCCAACCTCGACACCTCCAAACCACCAAAGAAGAGAGCAGCTGTGTGTTTTAGAGTACTGCATCCCATTTGCACCCGATGTTTGTTTCTAGAAACCAAAGGAACTTCACCCATGCATTGGTACCCACATGAGACCCGCTTGGCAGCTTGGTGCATGGTTTACAGTGCCCTGAGCGTTCGCAAGTCAAAATCCACCAGCCAAAGGTTTGGGGGGAGGTCTGGGCTCATGGGTGTGAGATTGCCTGCTAATTGTTCAGACAAAAAGGCGACAAAAACAAAACTCAAAAACCCAGAACGGGATGTTTAGTGGGGTGTTTTTATTGCAGACCCCAGGGTCCGCGTACCTTGTAAGGGACTTGGTTGCTTTTACTTGCGAAAGCTTTCCTCAAAGACTCTCTGGGCTTCAGGGGACCACCTTGGCTCAGGGCGTTTGCTTCGCGTCCAAAACCAGATAACTCCAGGCCTATTCTGGTTGACTAATCTTCCAGTCGCGTGGATTCCAGCCTTTAAGAATTTACCGAGAATGGTCAACGATCCAAAAACCGTGCACGTCACCTCAAGTCTCCTTCTGTCCCGAATTTTAAATTTTCGGGGTCCGTAGCAAACAGAAGGGCCTTTGTTGAACTGGTCATGTGGAGACGCCAGGTGCACGCTTTCTTTTGCTGGCGTCTCCCCCACCACTCAGCTCAGCCGTCACTCCAGTAAAAAGAGGATCGCTTAGCTTGGAAGTTGGCGAGACTCTTGTGATGCCACTAGTGCTTCCAGTTTCCAATTGCTCACTTCGTGAGTTTTGTTTCGGACTTTAGTCAGTTTTTGGCTTTGGACCACATCAGTGGCTTGCACCAAAAGTTTCCTTACTTTCTTGGGCCACTCCACTCGATCGGAAGTAAGTCTACAGGTTGAAACGGGAACCACATGGGTATGGCATTTGCCAGAGTTTCATTTTGGGTACCTATTTTTGACCCACTGCCATATGGTTAAACTCTTCTAACAAAATGTCGGGTTCCCATTCGCTGTGGATTCCATGAGGCCGGGGCAATCTCATGGACTCCGACGTGCAGGAAGTGGTCTCTGCCTTGTTGACGCATTGCGCGAACCTGGACGTGCCTTGCACTCGATTCGAAATGCAAGACGACAGACGAAAGTCGTGTTCTTCTGTTTCCTGTTCAAGTGGTGTTGTTCTTTCTGGGATGCCATACTAAGGGACATGGAATCACTGGGCTGATTTTCAATCCCATGTTGGCCATGGGATTGGTCTCCTTTGGAGGGATCATGGTTTGAAGGAGAGGCTTCTTGGTGACTGGTGCCGTCCAAGGTTGCAAAAGGGGAACCTGAGTGTGAGAACCTGGCAAATACGCCACGCGCGGGACGAATTGGGCCAAGTCAGAGGAGGGACGTTGCATGTGCTTGCTCGTTGGTTTACGGCCTTGCTCGGAGACTTCATGCGGGGGAAAAGAAAAAACAGATTCAGAAGGAATTCGGGTTGCAATTCCCCAACCACATGCCACGATATCAAGTGAAGTCCGGAAACAGGGCCCCACAACCTCTTTTGCTTTGCAAAGCCCTCTGTTTTTTTGTGTGTTTTTGTTTAGGTTGATCCTAACGCCTCTAAATTTCTTGGGCCAGCATGATCTTGACCGGACATGATGAGCTTTCCTGGCATGAATATCAGAATAATGTCAACCCAAGAAAACCGGTTGGCAAAATATGTGGGCGTCTCAAAACAGGGAACCCAAAAGGACGCCTTTTCGGGGGTCCCTTGTTTGTTCTAAGACAAATCCATTTGGCTGTTTGGCCAGGTCACTGGAAAGCAAACCTGTGAGCAACAAACTTAGTACAGCGAAACTCGATTTGGCAGACAAGGTGTGTTGGCTGCTGCTCAATCAAGCTCGGAGCCAGCAGCTAGGTTACTCAGATGGGGTTCCTCCATTACAATACCCAGCTCTTCCATTTACCACCATACTAGGAAATCGGTGAAACCAATGGTAAAACCAATGGTAAGACCTGGAGGTAGAAACGCATGCTTACCTACCGTCGTGGCTTACCCGGACGCACTGGGCTGGGGTGGGTGGGGAGCGGTCCTTTGAGAGGCCATCCAGTTGTCCAATTCAACTTTTCCCAAGGGACACCTCATATTGACGGGTGTCAAGAAATGGGTAATCAGTCCTTTTGGGTTCCCTTGAAGCAACCCCAGCAAAGGCCCAACAAATCATCTGACAGAACCCTGCAGTCTGCAAAGTCAAAGGCGCCAACTCAATCCTGACACCCCTCCACAGTCAGACTTGGCCTGCCTCAACACTCCAACTTCCATGCTTGAACGAAAGTCCAACAAGCTCAAGCTTTTACCAGGACCCAACCCATCAAATTGAGTCTTCAATGACCTTCGTTGACAAATTTGACTGCCAGCGCTTGGCATAACTGCAAGTCTCTTAGTCCTTCCCATTCCTAGTTTGACTACTTTGAGCCCGATTTACAGCCGTTTTTTCGGCCTGCGTGGCTGGCAATTTGCGGAGGGCTTTTGCAGTGAGCCTCCCCGCCTCCTTTTCCCCGCCCCCCGTCGGGAATGGCTGCACTCTACCTGTGGATCTTTGGTGAAAGCAGACCGACCCAGTTTTCGGGTGCACCTTGACGCCTTGATTGGTGATTTGGGTTGGTGGATTTGAACCCCTGGCTCTTGTAGAGGGTAAAGAGGAAGCTGCCCTCAACCACCAAACCACCAATTAGAGGGAAGCTGACTTCCATTTGCTTCGGAATATGTTGTTTCCTTCTTGTTTTGTTTTTTTTCTTCCTGGAATTGATCACTACTGGACATATCTTCTTTTTTTTCAGGTGGCAAAAAGGCAAATGGAAGCTGAAGTTTTGCGGACGGGTGGAGAGTCTTTGTGTTGCCCTGCGCATGTTTTCTGCCGAAGCCGATCTGAGGCTCGTTCCTTCTCCGCGCAGCAGCCATACCCCTGCGACGCCCGGAATGCGGGAGTGAGGTACAGGAGTATGTACCCCCTGCAAATGTGTGTCCAGGGCATGTCAATCCTTTACTAGAAAGGGTGTATTTACCATGGAAGCCAGGTTCTCAAAACACTGCCTTGGAACAAGAGGGTATTTGGAGTGGGGGGGTATCTCACGAATAATGTTGACCTTATTTTCAGAGCTTGCAACGTCAGGGTTTGTTGCTGGTAGCGTAACAGGGGATTATTACTTTGATGGTAACACAGTGCCGGAAATCATGTGGACTTGTACCAAGGGGTTGAGGTCGAGTATAAGGAGTATGCCAGTGCTTTCTCCAGAAGGAGTTTGTCGATGTCCAGCAAACCTGGGGTCTTAGAATGAGGGTAGACGAGCTATGGACTGAACATGTTATGGGTTGGTGGTTTGGCAATTTGAACCTCTGCTTCTTGTAGAGGGTTAATGGGAGTCTGTCTTTCACCACCAAACCACCAACTCAAACCAGCAACGATGGGCCGATGGGCCAAGTTCTTGAATCCATTTTTGCACAAGCGCCACCGTGTCAAGAGGCTGCTGGTGAAAGGATTCCCAGCTACCACAGGTAGCCAGATATGTTCCTTTCAGTTCGTAAATGGTCCACCGCTTTACCAGAGAGTTATGGTCAGAATCCGCGGGTGGCGGGGTGCCTTCTATTTTCCGAAAGAGGGGGGGTTCACTTTTGGCTCAAAGCATCCACATCCAGACCAACTTCGAAACAGTGACAAGCCAAGGCAAAGCAGTGTTGCCTTCGAATTCAGCAATGACAAAGCAACAAAGGTAGAGGTAGACTGACAATTGCCTTTTGGGTTAGGACCACTTTGGTAAAAACATCAGTTTTTTTTTTGCCAATCCACTCGATGGGAAGAGAGTAATGGGTCTTGGTTTTCCTTACCGATTGGGTCAGGGGGCAATCCTCCACCTTTGCGACGCCTTTGGAGCAGCCCTGAGACCCCAGGCAAAAGCGTGAGGACTTTTCTGCACAATTGTTTAACGAACTCAGCTTGGACCCTACAGCTTCTCGCTTGGGTAATTATTCTCCAGCCTGCCCCCCTGCATTTGTCAATGAAAGATGTTTTACTCAGCCTTAGGCTTACGTGGATGGATGATTCCCTCGTTGGATTTACATGGATCCCATGGATGTCTTCCGAAAGCTGCGCCGAAATTACCCTGAGGATCCCTTCCTGCAGCAAAAAATCCCACTGGAGATTGCAGCAGAGACGCAGTGACTTGACATGCATGGCTGAGCGAGTCTCATTGCGAACCCATCGCTCCGACCCCCCCAAAAGAAAGCAGAAGGTGCTGCTTACTCGGGGGTCGTGGGGTGGGAACATCGGTGACTTGAGGCTGTCACTTTCATTGAGCCAATGGAATCTCCGGGGATTTTGTCATAAAGTGGTCCGGGTGGGAACCACTGTTGTATCACAGAAAGGGGTATCATAGGGGTGTTCTTTAGAATACCACTGGTTGCTTTTGTCCAAAAAAAAAACTGAGTGGCTGTCCATTCTTTTTTGCGGGATGTTAAAACGCCCACCATGTCGCCACCACCAAGTTTGGGGGTTGCAGGGTTGCAGGGTTGCATGGTCAGACGACGTAGGCTCCGCAAGTCTCACTCAATCACTCCCCCCCCCTGACTTCCAACGTCAGGGGTTGATCATGCTTGAGGGGCTTTGGCCAAATTATTTGGGCGTGGCTCAAAATTAAACGATCGGAGGGGCAAACCGCAGGTTTTGGTACCCATGTTTCCACTTACCGATCGGGCAAGCCATTTTGGAAATCCGGTTTTTTGGTCGCCACGGCCTTATCACAAACGGTTCATTGAAGCAAGCCTTGGGAAGACTATGGAGCCAAATCGCTCCCAAAAACATCGATCGCAACTTCTCGTTGCTTCCGCCGCGCATGTCAGCCACAGACCGTGCAACGCAAGTGGCCTTCATGGAGCCGTCTTTCTTGGGGGGGTCAATGCGCCAACCTGTGGAGATATTCAGTTGCCCACCCGGACTCAGCCAGTTCTAACTTCTGGCTTTATCAAATCCTGGTTGCTACCTTCCAACCATGCTGAACCCAGGAATCCTTCTAGAAGACCTCCAGAAATTGGAAAAAACGGATCCGGCTTTTGATAATGGAACGATGCTTGAAAGGAATGGAGAAGGAATCAAGCCCTAGACAAATGACCACCACCCTACAAAAAACAACTGGTCAAAGCTCGTGTGGGCTGAGGGGCAAAACCCTGAGTACTGGGAACATTGGATTAACCCACTACTAAACTGGTGCAGGATGTTGTCCATCCACAGTAGGAACATCTGCGGTTCTAAAGCTTGATCGCCCCTTCTTCTCTGCTTTTCGGACATCATGTCATGTCACTTCGCTACTGCTACCGACCCCCAGATTATCACAATATTATGACTACTACTACTACTACTACCACCACCACCACCACCACCACCACCACTACTACTACTACTACTACTGCTCCTCCTCCTCCTCCTACTACTACTCCTCCTCCCCCCCCTCCTCCTACATCGCACAGCCACACACTACCCTCCAAACACGCCTCCACTCTTTGTGCTTAGGGGCGGGCACGGTGTGTTGTTGGGGGTCCCCCGTTTGGACCCTTGTCAACACGGCGCTGCTCCGGATTTCTCTGGGGGCCAGGTATCCCAAGGATCTGATGTATCTCATGGCTGCCTCCTTCCAGCATCTCGTCTGAAAGTTTCAACTTGAATCCATGGGCTCAGATTCGTCGAAAGATTTGCTCCCCAACCCAAAATGTGGGTCTGCCAGAATTTCATGAGAAAGCAACCATGGCCGCTTTGGGTCCGGCCTTTCCCCTGTCTTGTTGACCTTTTGGAGAGGGAAGCTTAAACGCCGCCAATTGGCTTTGGGGTGTCCCCAACACATTGACGAATCTTGGCCAACTGAGGAGACTGTAACTAGCAACAAAAGGCTGTTGCACTCTGGCTTAGCACTCTTCTCTCGCAATGTTGGAGGTTTGGTCCCCATGTTTTGCTTTTGTTACGGTGTATCAATTCCTATTCTGGAAACAATCCCAGGTGCTCAGAAGATACGCACCGACATGTGGCTCTTTGCATTTATGCCCGTTGCCCGGCTTTGTCCGAACTGGGCCACGCCACTTTCCCGCGCTCGCCTCCGGGCCAACTGGGGCTCACTCCCTGGGTTTCAGTGGGCTCAGCGCCAGTTTTTTTGGGAGCTTTTTTTTTTTTTTTTCCGGCGCAAAGGGTTGTTTCATGGATCAGCCAAAGACAGGAGATGTTAGGCATATGGGAATGGGGAGTCGCCTGGGTGTTTTGAGATGTGCTAATTTGCCCACGAAAGTGGCACTGGGACCACGTGAAAGATATTCGTGTGGCTGTGAGGGTACCTGCGGGTCATGGCATGGTTGCCGAAATAGTTTGAAGGAAGCCCAACTTTCTGTAATTCCAAGGGAGCCCCTGACAAAGCAGTCCCAGGCATCACAGATAGGTTATTCCCCACAACCACCGTCAGTCCGAAATTCACGAGGCGACTCCGTAGATGTGTCCCCTCTTGGAAGACAGGTCCATGTTGGTGCTTTTCTTTTACGCCAGTATTCCCTAGGTTGGCATTCCTTCGGCCCTGGTTTTTCTGGCCGGCGTCCTTTTTCAGCTTTTGCCAAACCATCCCATGCTCTTCCTGGACTCTCGAGGGGGTTCTATGTTAGTGGACAGGAGGCTGCTTCAGTGAAAGGCAGCGCTTGGAATCGGCACGAGGTCGATTAACTTCGACAACCCCCGCGCTTTCGCGGACATCCGGCTGTTGTCCAAGTGCGGCTTGGGCTGTTTGACATATTTGTGGGATGCTTGGCCGAAGGGCCCATACCTTCAGAGGAGGTTTTGGGGTTATGCGTTGAATGCTTGGCAAAGGGTAGCGGTTTGCGACAGACATCCCATGAACGTGCCTGAACCCTCAAACTAGCCCTAACAAAAAGAAAGGGGCAATAGCTATACACCATTCAAAGGGAATTTTGAGGGTCCAGGTGTCCTTTTGGGGTGTTCTTCAGGTTGATGTATGTTGAGTTACCCCTCACTTCCCCTTGTGGACTTCAAGCTTTTAAGGGACAGACCGCAGTGGAGCACGCGTACAGTTTGGCAACTTGTCTTCCTTTCGATCTCGGGTCTTCAATCAGTACTGAGGTTCCCGTGTTTCGCGAATTACAACCCAAACTATACTAGCATAGGCCCCAGATAGCAAGAACGTGTTGTCAACGAAGTATGGGCGCACTTGGACGGGCGTGGCTGTGACTCCCCTGGTTCCGGAAATAAGGCAGCCGCAAACGGAGTACCACTGCCAACCCATGAGATTAATCGAAGCCAACTGCTTTTCCTTTTCCCAACGTCCACCATCCCAGTTGCAGCTCAAAGCTTACTGGCTTTGTTGTGAAAACAAACAAGAAACCTAAGCTCGGTGCAGAATGTCGAAGGTGCAATCTAGCACCGATAAATGCAACAATATATTCCGGCAACAGCATCATTGCGCACAAGTCTCCTTCTAATACTTACTTGTTGCGAACAGTGATCATTCACATAGGGCAATTGCGCGCGGAAAAATCTAGAATAATTGGCGGGCAACAAAGCAACAGCTACACAGCATGCCAAAGGCCTGTCCCTGAACAGACACCAGGCTACATTTTACGCAGAACAATCAGGGGCGCAGGAGCGTCAGGCAATTCTACCGCCAAATTATACTTCATCTCCGCTTTACTAACTTAGGTCCCCCGCCCCGTTTCAGCCATGGTTATGACCGTTTCAGCTACCTTCCCAGACCATGGTCATTTCAGTCTTTGAGACCGGGGGACTGGAACGTGGGTATGGGTCTGTGTGTGTGTGTCCCAAAGCAAGACCGAATTCCATGTTTGGGAGGTCGCCCCCTATTTAAGCACATGCTCGCACGTCGTAAGGTTTTAGGGGAGCCTCCCCCTTCTGGATGGCTTTCAAGGAAAACTATTTGCACAATTATCTTTATATTTCCAACCATCTTTTCTTTGACTTGGGTTTCATCATAGAGCATTCTAGTTTACGGCACTTTCCTTTGTGGTTCTGAGTAGGGTATCACCGGAAACGTTCGGTGTGTGATTTGTTGGTGTTGCGACCCTTTTGAGGTTGGTTGATTGAGGAAAACCAAGCCAAGCACATCCAGTTGCCATGGTGGCCCTTGGGTATATTTACCTCTACTTGGTGGCTCCCAGCCATCCCCTTAGCTTTTTAGCCTTTTAGTGTTTAAAGGTAGTTTCCATTTAGCCCACTAAAGTTAAACCTTTAGCGGGGGACCTAAGGGCAGCCAGTCTAGGTTTCACCAGCCCAGATGCTCGACGGGGTGTGCAATGCACACCCCGGCCCTGCGCATTGCACACCCCGTGACTTGCATACGAAATTGTGGGGTGTCAGGGGTCCTCGCTGATTTTTTGGGGGGTGTCGCTAGCACGCCCCGGAGACTCAAGGCTTCTGCTTTGCGCACTGCAACCTGCAATGACGATAAATCCTTGCACGCAGCACGGCCGAATCTGCAATTTTGCTGGTGCTCCCATGCGCTAACTGCTGAAGACCCGCCTGCGTCATTGACATAGCATTGGAGGGCTTCATCAAAAAGCTGGGTCAGTTTTTGATGGTTCGCGTTTCCAAATGCACTGGAGTATGCATTTCATTCTTCTCACTTTCCCGCAGCCGCGATTTTTGGTGCAAGGCAATTGCTAGACAAAGACAACGCGAACCAGCCCAATGGCTGCTCGGCGTTGTCAAGCGCAAACCACCCAAGCTCGTTCAAAACGCCACATGGCAAGGACACTATAAGCGCATTCTGGTCGGCCAAACTGGCCGCCTCGCAGCTTGCAACCGCTTTGCTGGCATTTGGATGCAACCACTGCACCTACCGCGTGAACAAAAGGGCGCCAGTTGCAGATGGCTCTTTGCGAGAACTGTGACGGGCCAGGCTCAGACACTCAGGGGCTCGCTTTCCAGCTCAGGGCTGGGGAAACGGAAGAGAGGCCTCAAGCAAGGAAGCAGACATGAGAATTTGCGTGCTCACAAACAGTTCGAAACATGAGCCGGCAAGCGCTTCTGCTTCTTTCTCGCAGCAGGCATCACGATGGTTTCGAAAAGGTTCCGAGCAAGGCGCTTGCGCTTGGGAAGAGTCCAAGCGAGACCTCAAGAGTAAAGCCGGCGTTAGGCGCCAATGACAGTTGCAGCCATGGAATGGAATTCCCCGCCTTTGCGGGCAATGTCGTTGCCGAATTCGTCCATACTTGCTTGAGTAATTATGACGTATGGTTGCTTTGACAACTGGAGAGAGCTTCTGCAAAGCAGGTGTGAACATGAATAAACTCTTGTGGGTTTTGAAGGGTTTCCAAACAAGAGAATAAATTCTTTGGGGAACAAAAACCACACCGTGCAGGATTTGTACCACAGCAAAAACGGCAGGCACGATGCATTTACGGGCTCTGGAGGCTGTCGGCACACGGTGAATCATCTTGCGGCTGATGCTGGCAAGTCCCATGGTTGACATTGGCAGCTCTAAAGACGAATAATGCTTTTCTGGCTTACCCTAAGTGGAGCCCTTGGACCTGCAACTTGAGGCTACGCAGCTTTCTGCAAAGCAGTGACAGGTTCGCGAAATCAAGCTGGCGCAGCCACTTTGAGCCATTTCTTGTTTGCAACCCGAGCACCGGATTCCAATTCCGTCGGATTGAGCGTGAAAGGGGGTGTCGAAACTCTGAGATTTGACGCCCCGAGCGTCGGATTCCGTCGGTTTCCGTCGGTTTCCGTCGCATTGAACGTCAAGGGGTGTCGAAACTAAGAGATTTGACGCCCCGAGCGTCGGATTCCGTCGGATTCCGTCGGTTTCCGTCGGATTGAACGTCAAGGGGGTGTCGAAACTAAGAGATTTGACGCCCCGAGCGTCGGATTCTGTCGGATTGGGCGTCGGATTCCTTTAACCAATATTGGGACATCGATTGCTTCAGGTCTGTTTTGGTTTTGGAGCCTGGGTTCTTCTCACCTTCAACATGCCGGACCCCCTCGATGTTTACAGGCGCTCTTCCAACGGAAATTGCAACTTACAGGTTGGGCCATCACGCATGTTGATAGATACGGGCACACTGGGAAACCCTTTGAAACAAAGGGCAGTACAGTGAACACATCGTGCGTGGGCTGCATTTGCTCAAGCTGACAATTTACACTGCAATCGGTTCAGTTTTTTTTTCGGGAGTAAAGGCCGGAAAGGGCGCCGATTTCGCCATGCCACAATAAATTTCGTTTGCACACCTCTTGCCAGTTGTAAAAAAGGCAACCATATGTCACAGAGACAAAGCATGTGGGACGTCGAATTCAGCGGACTTGACAGGGCGACACGTACCTATCTGTCATTGACGGCTGCAACTGCATTTCCTGATCGAAACGCACTCGAGATTCAAGCGGGCGCCTAACGTCGGCTTTACTCTTGAGGTCTCGCTTGGACTCTTCCCAAGCGTAAGCGCCTTGCTCGGAACCTTTTCGAAACCATCGTGATGCCTGCTGCGAGAAAGAAGCAGAAGCGCTTGACGGCTCATGTTTCGAAATGTTTGTGAGCACGCAAATTCTCATGTCAGCTTCCTTGCTTGAGGCCTCTCTTCCGTTTCCCCAGCCCTGAGCTGGAAAGCGAGCCCCTGAGTGTCTGAGCCTGGCCCGTCACAGTTCTCGCAAAGAGCCATCTGCAACTGGCGCCCTTTTGTTCACGCAGTAGGGCGGTAGGTTGACGTAATGCGTTTTTCGAGAAAGGCGCAGAGGTTGCACGCAGAAGCTAGCAAGGCGTTAGCAAGCTGCGAGGCGGCCGGTTTGGCCGACCAAGATGCAGTCATCTCTGTCACCAGTGTCATGACCCTGCGTCGTGTTGCGCGTGCTTGGGTGGCTTGCGCTTGACAACGGCGTTTAGCTCTTGGGCTGGTTGGCTTGCCTTTGTTTAGCAATTTCCTTGCACCAAAAATTGTGGCTGCGGGAAAGTAAGAAGAATGAAATGCATACTCCAGTGTATTTGGAAACGCGAACCATCAAAAACTGACCCAGCTTTTTGATGAAGCCCGCAAATGCTATGTAAAGGACGCAGGAGTGTCTTCAGCAGTTAAAGCATGGAAGTACCAGCTCAATTGCAGATTCTATGCCCGGGCCGTGCTGCGTGCCATCGTGCGCGGCAGGGCTTGGCAAAAGCAACATGCTGGGAGGCTACCCTCGGCATCCTGGTGATGCCGAACAACATTAACAATGACCCCTGATGCAATGTGCAGGTGTGTAATGGGGTGCGGCCGGGATGTGTTTTGCACACACCCTCCTGCCACTGAGAAAAGTAAGCATGGCAAAGTGGAATCTCAGTGTGGCGCCCCGAATAATTCATTTGACGCCCCGCGACGCCCCGCGACACCCCGACGCCCCAAAATCGAATCGTGAGCGTCTGGGAGGATGGTTTCCCCTGGTGGGAGACACTGCTTCCAATCGCTTCTTCGAGCGCGCCGCGAGCGTCAAAACCGATCGCTTTCGCCGAGGCAACATGAAGGTGGCGGAGGACTTCACGCACGACTTGCTGGAACGGGCGCGCAATGACAGCACTCTGCTGGACATGCTCATCAAGGAGCTCTCTCGGTCTTTTTGGGGGGTTGCTCAAGCTTCGTGGGAACCCAGAATATATCAGAAAGAAAAAAACGACTTAGGCAGTTATTGACAAATGTATCGATTGATTTATTGATTCATGTGGTTTATGACACCTTGTGTGAGCTCTGCCATGAAGCGCTTCTGTGCGTAAGCTGACAATGTGAGCGCATAAGCCGCACAGAAGCGCTGACCTAATTAAGCAACTTGTTATCAATCGCAGAGGAATCTATCGTTGTTTTGAGCATGGCTCGGTTGGTTTCCCTGTAAGCCAACCCCAGAAAGGTTACCCCCAGGAAATGACAGCCCCACTGCCAAATTTCGGAAGGCCCTCACATCTTGTCCGCAGGAGGCGCAGATGAACGGCGCGGTGGACCGAATTGCAGGCTGTTTGGTTCAAAAAAGGTCACTGGATTTGGGTGATATGCGGGGGAGGAACACCCGGAGGGGAGCGACATGTCAACTGGGTTGGTCCCAAAAGAATTGTGTCTGCACTATTTAAATGGGAGCTCATCCATGATGAGAGGCCTTGTAAAAGTCTCAGTGTGGCACCTCTAGTTTTGTGAACTAAACACAGGCAAACAACAACTCCTAAGAACACCACGCGGGATGGACACGTTTCCAGTTGATCCCAATACCAATATGTTGCTTATTTAGGGTTTAAGTTGGTTTCTCCATGTCTAAATGTCGGTCTCCCTTGATTCTAGCGGTTCATTAAGTTCATAATCCCTTCTTTCTAGCCATCGTTTGTTTCAAGAAGTCCGCTGGTTTCCCCCGTTTTCGCAAAAAATCGGATCCCGTTCCTAGATTTGTTGGCCCGCAATGGGCTTTGCCCCAAACAGTCCTCACTGAAAATCCCGTGGAGGAATGGCCTGGATGGATCTGATGTTTGATCCGCCCAGTGGGTCTAAGGCGAGCCATGCTTGGAAGTGTGGGAAAACATGTTGGTTTCCTACTTCAGCTTTTCACGAATGGCTGCTTCCATTTGCGTAATAATGTTTATTATTTTCCCCTATCACTACTGGACATATTTATTTTTTCCCAGGGGGCGACACGGCAAATGGAGGGCTGTTTTGTTTCTTCGAGCTGCGTGTGCAGCTCAAGCGCTTTTCCTTTGGTTTCAAGAAGGGATTGAAATCCACAAACCACCAATCTCACCGGCAATTGAAGGCCAGGATCACTGGACTGGGTTGCGGTTCGATTCGGCCTTCTTAGTTGGTTGAGCTAGGACTTGGCAAAGTTGTTAGCTTCTCCCCACGGTTAGCCCCCAGCCCAAGGAAAAACTTCACGGTTCTTGGCATGTGTTTTTGTTGTTTTGTTTGTTGGTGCTGTTCATTTTGAGTGGGTGGCTGCAAACATTGTAGTTTTTTGCTCACATGCGAAGGGCTAGAATGGAAACCCTGTATAGTAAGTACGGTTACTCACTCACTCCCAGAGTTCCTGGCCTTTCTACTTCTCGAAGACACTTTTAGTGGCCAACACAAGAGATCTGACGTTTGTTCGGCCAATGCACTCAAGTGAGCTAAGCATTTAGAAAACTCCCCGAGCACTGCCGCGGCTTTCGGCCGTGGCAATCGCATCTTTCCTTCCTTTGATTCCCCACGGTGGCCGGTTGTTGTTCCCAACAAAAAATATGGTTTCCTTCACAGGTGATACTTAAACCCCTTTAAAGCAAATCTCAGGATCGCCAGCCATTTGTCGGGGGTCCCCTACAACAGGACACCCCAAAATGGCGCCTTGGAAGATTCTTTGTGGTTGTTGGAAGATTTGTTCCCAGCCAAGCCTGTTGCCAGCCCTGCTCTACATGGTGCCCCACGCTGGTGCTGAGATCCTGGACCTTTGGTCTCGCGACGTAGGGCGGGGGCGGGGATACCTCGAGACATCGGGGCCCTGCAAAAAGCTCAAATTGGTGTACGATGCCAAGACTGTGGTCGGGTTAGACCTGAGTATCCAAACTGGGAGAGCCATATATATATATAATAGAAGAGGCTTGTAAGTGGTTTATCCATGGAGTGTCCTGTGCACGGTACTCGTCCGCCATGCCCCTCAAATGGGGTCAACCCTCGTGCTGCAACTGCCTCACCTGCTTGCAGGCCATTGAGGCGCTCACATTTCACGCGTGTCCGTTTCCAAAAGCTGCATCCAGGGTGTGGCTTGCCCGGCCTTCACGAGTTTCACTTGAGAGCCATGAGCTGTCGACCCAGTCTTTCGGGTGACCCGGTTTTGCCAGGTTCCTGGAGCCTCAGTTTCTTCTGCTATGTGTTTGGTCGAAGTATTTGGGCTGAACTCTCCTTAAGCCGGCGTAGGTGTAGGCTGTTCCATCATTTTCCTCTTTGACAGGGAAACCAAAAAAGAAAACCTCCGCTTGGACGGCGCCCCCTAAACGACGCACCCGGCTCGGTTGCCCCCGGTGATCCAGGATGCGCTCACGGTGCCCCCGGTGATCCAGGATGCCGCGAAACATCCGCTGCCCTCGCGCCAAAGCCTTAGGATTGCGCGCGATTGTTCGGTCGGCCTTGTTTTTGTTTTGTTTTTTGGGGGGTCCAGTTTATCTATTGCTTTTTCTTATTATTATTATTATTATTATTATTAGTTGTGTTTTCCTTTTTTTCTTTCTCGGGGGTCCAGTTTATCTATTACTATTATTAATTATTGTTATTATTTGTACTATTATTCTTATTCTTATTCATTCTTTTTTTTTTTTTGGGGGGGGGGGTCCAATTTACCTATGCCGAGGAAAAGGGTCTTTTGACCATGGCACATTGTATTATGTGGGCTTGCCTTTTTTAAGGGTACCCCATGTGTTGTGGTTTTAAAGGGAAACCGTGTCTTGGGGTCCCCTGAAAGCAGACACACCCATGTGTGCCACGGTTTCTTTTGAGCCTTTTACTTGTGATTGCTTGGGATGGTCATGGACCCCTCTATAGTGAATTTGGAAACCAACGTAAAGGTTCCTAGGCAATCATGACCATGGCCCACAGAAGAAGATTCGACCATGGCACATATGTTTGTGATTAGACACGGAACCCACAGGCCCCTCAAACATTGTGGACATACGTCGCCATGTCAACAAATGCCCAGTTTTCTTGCGATTTCCCTTTGAACCAAGCAGGATGTTCTATGGTCGGGAAATCTTGTCGGCACCGCGCGGTAGGGCTTGCGAAAACCTCCACCTTCCAAAGGGTGCAGAAGCAAAGCCTGTGTAAGCACGACTAGGTTTTGTTTTGGAACGGCGATTTTGTCAGGGAAGCATCATATATGTCTCACTTGCCGCGGTGAATCGACCCGATTTTTCGGTTTTCCGTTTTTTTTGTCGATTCGAGTGGCCCCACTCACGTCCAGTGAAGTCCCCCGCGGGGGGGGGGGGAGTTTCAGTGAAGTGTTCCTCGCGGATCCTGACCCCTGCAGTCACAAAACCCCTGTTTTCCTTCTGAGTCTGACGGCTTGGTACATTATAAGACGTATCGCTCATCGGGGTGTCTTTTTTGTTGGGGGGGGACCCATAGGGTGGGTTTCCTCTTGGTTTACCTTGAAACGCCCCCCCCCCCCCCAAAACGGCATCATCCAAAAAGACACCCCCTCACAACTTGAAGACCTCATATGTCTCAAGGGGATGCTGAGGGGTTTTCGAAAAGCTATGATGCATTTTCAACCTTGAGTTAGATCATTTTGCCATCCCCCAGACCATCTAAGCGGAAGGAAAAGCGGAGGTGAGATAGGCATGGTTCTCTTTGGTCTTGGCAATTCTGGAAGGCGTGGTTCGGCAAGCTCCAATATTGCTGGTTGTAGCGCCTTCCGCTGTCTTGCGAGTGGCCCCAAACGAAATTTCCTCTTGAATTGTAGCAAAGTTATAGCTCAGTTGCCCAAAGATCATAGCTTTTGACCTTTTACTTTTCCTGTGTTGGTTCCCATGTTCAGTGGCCTTTAGGTGATCACCTTTTATTTCTAGGGTGCAAGCTGGGCAGGAGGGTGCGATAAGAAATGGCGCGCAGGCTCAGGGGCGAAGATTTAGCAACGCCCCCCCCCCTTTTCCAAGGACCACCCGAAGAGACCAAAAGCTGGCCAAACAAGTTTGCAAATTCAGGCGGGTCAAATGAGGGCAGCTTGTGGGGTCGTGCATCTACTGTAAGGCTGGTTCCAGATCCAAGTTGCCATAACAGGCAAGCCTTCAATCCAGTTTGCGTTTGGTCTTTAAAGGGGGTGCACTTGGGTACAAACTGTACCTTCCATCATTCCATTTGCTGAAATGATGTTGTTGCTTTCCACTGGTTTTGAAGGAGATCTTTCGCTTTCTTTGAAGGTGGGTCCTTTTGGTTTTCCACTAAACCAAGCACAACACCGGTACCCGAAAAACTAGATTCACACAGCCAGCCCATGAAAATAGTTGAAATCACTCAAATTTTAGGGCAACCCATGTGCATGGGTTGTTTTTTAGGGTCCAGGTGGTTCTCTTGGCAACAAAACCTTGGTGGCTCCCAGCCATCCCCTTAGCGTTTTAGCCTTTTAGTGTCTAGTGGTAGTTTCCATTCAACCCACTAAAAGTTAAACTTTTAGCGGCGGATCTGAGGGCAGCCCAGAAACCCATGGACAAACCAGGGCCTCGCATCGAACCCTCCGATGCCCCAAACCGCTAAACCGCTCGAGGCGCGCCGCTGCACACGGGCCCTGCGCGGTGTACGTACCAGCCGGACATGGTGCAGAGGACCGCGCTGCTAACAAAAGGCCACGCGGGCACCATGTGTTGTTCTTTTTTCCCCGTTTTTGGTTTGTTTGTGATTTTTCTTTTTAAGAAAACCAGCAGGAGAACCGCAATCCTATTTTGGGTTTTTCCCCTACGACACATATGGAGCCCATATTCCAATGCATGTTTGTCCCACAGGTTGGACATAGGGAACCCTGTATAGGGATGGTTGAGGGGTAGAAAGGGGTCAACGTAGCTTGCTAGACCCCCCCAAATTCTAACTTAAATGGGTTCTTGTAGCCCAAAATTATGGTTGGTGAATTTCCCTTTTTATGGGTAGTTTGTGGGTCCAGGCTGTTAGAACTTGGACCGTTTGGATTTCCGTCTTAAATGAGAGGCAGCCCAGAGACAGATTCCTGCCAGCCTTTTGTTGGGTCAGGGGCGTTGGTTTTGTCCGTTTTTTTTTGACCCAACCCCATTCAGTTTGACAAAGTCAAGTACCCCTTTTGCTTCCGAAAACTCCCCTGAAGGTCATTGTCTTGAAAGGACTCAGAAAGAAAACTGCGCCCGTTGGCGCCTTTTGCGGTGACCCAACCAGTCAGTTTGACACCTTTTGTGGGGAATCGCTTAATGGCTGTTCCCCTTCGTTTCAGGCCCTGGCTCTGTTGACTGTCACCTCTCAGCCCCCTCAGGAGGGATCTCATGTGGCCGCAGTGGGAGTACGACGCGGACAACCAGGTCCAGAAGCCGCCTGGCGCGACGGAATTCCCCACAGATGGCTTCAGCGGTTCGCTCCATGTCAAAGCCGAGAGGTAAGTTTATCGAAGGGCTACCCGATGAACATGGAGCCCCTTTTCGGATTCCATCTTGTGGCGAGTACCTGCAAGAAGTGGAAACACTGGGATAGGCGGGGGGTCGGGGATATTATTCTGGGGGCGCTCCTCCAGGTGATTGTAAAGAAGTGCTGGTCCAATTCTTCAAGTCACAGTGAAAAAAGTCCTGGGACTTCCTTCATGCCTAGATTCTGATGGTACTTTCAGCTAAGCCTGGCATTCATGAAATGCCTTTATTACCCTAAAGGTCCAATCGGGGCTTGGTATGAAGAAGTCCGGACTCCCATACCACCTCAAATTGTGCAACTCCGGGTCTCAAACAAGACGATTTTGGAGCCGAAGCCAAAATCCATCGATCGGATCCTTACCATTCCCCCCCCCCCCCCCCCCAAACAACTGCTTTTTCAACCATGTCCGAAATCCTGAAAAAACAAGTACCAACAAAATCCTTATGTAATAGATAGGCTACGGCTAGGATTGCCTTAAACCTTCAGATACCCACAAAAAGCAAATCGGGGCTTTAGGATCCAAGTGCCAGGTGGCTGGGTAGCTTCGACGCAAGGAGAAAATGACATGAGCCACTGATCGATTTGATATTGTTTCTTTCTGAAAGCTGAAGGGAACTCCCACAATGGAAACTCCATTACTCCATTTTAGTAAGCTGTTGGTAACCTGGAATCTTACCCACTTTTGAGTCCCCCATTCAGTGGGGTTCACCTTGGGAGGTGCACCCCAAGTGGCTAGCTACATACCAACTTGGCAACGGACATCCAAGCAATGTTGACCCCAGATTCATAAACCCCTGTTTATTAATCTGGGGGTGTCCATTTCTGGCTTTGGTGCGGGATTCAGACACACTTTTGGAGGGGCCACAAACCCCCCCCCCCCAGATTAATAAACCGGGTTTTTTGGACTCCGGGGTCGACCTTACCAAAGAACCTTGCAAGTTACACGTCAAGTGGCTAGCTACATACTACCTTGGCAACAAACAACGGATTCCCCCCGTTAAACTTGACTGCTATTGGGTCGGATCTTTAGACTTTAACTTCTTGGGAAATACAGGTGTTTTCCACTAAACCCCCAAAAAGTTAAACTTTTTGCAGGGGGGTCAACAGCAACCAAGTAAAGAAATCACTCCCTTTCGACAGTCAGGGGCCTGGGATCTGGGCATTCATTGGTTTCCACCCCAAGGCGCTGGCATGCCCGCTTCGTCCCGAAGCGCGCACCTTTGCTTGGAGAAATGGGCGCTTTTTTTTTACAAAGTTGCTAGTTTTTGTTTGGTTGTTGTTGTTTTGCAAGTGTCTGATTGTTTGTTGGCTGTACTAAAGTTGCGGGTTGATTGTTGTGTTTGCTTTTCGGGGGGGGCTCTCCAAACAGGGGGGCTGTATTTCCCTACTGGGAACCATCACTTTCAACCTAACGTAATTCTAGTTTTTGGTGATGTTCAACGCCCAAGACGCTGGCCAGATCAACTTCCCTCTAAGTGATGGTTTGGATTAGTCGTTTCTCATCCTTCCTTTGCAAGAACCAAGGGTCTAATTCAACTCGAAACCAATCCAAGCCACAAACCAAGGAACGAACAAATGAACAGAACCTGACAAAACCAAACCAAAGGTCATGGGGGCTGGGGGGGAGGGAGGGGGGAGGGGAGCCCAAATAAGCCCTAAATAAGGCCTTATTAAGGGCTTAATAAGGGCTTATTTGGGCTCCCTACCCCTCCCCCTCCCTAAAAGGACCTGACACAAATAAACAGCACCAAGCAACAAGAAGCCCTGCCTCGCTGAAGGGCAAGCGTTTGGGCTGTCCAGAAGTCTTCCAAGAGACTCTTTGAGCAACATATGATTTGCACAGGGTGTTTGTTCACCGTTTTTGATGTTTTGCAAGGATGGTTTTGGAGAGGATGGTTTGGAGAGGATGGTTTGGAGAGGATGGTTTGGAGAGGATGGTTTGGAGAGGATGGTTTGGAGGATGGGTTTTGAGGATAACAAGGGTCTTTTAGTGCGTCAGAAGTTTCCGAGGCACCCTGCGGATAAGCAAACTGTTTTTCTTGCTTTATCTTCTTGTTTAAACGCGAGTGTCCTTTAACCCGATATTACGTTGGTAGGCTGCAGAATAGGGGGACTGCCCAATTTCTGGTTTTCCTTTGGGTGTCCATTTAGAACAGACCAAAAAAGGGTATTTGCCCTCAAAAAACACTTGCCCACATGCATTCTTGATGGCTGCGGTGACCCGACCAGTTCCAACCCCACCCCGAGTGAATTTCTCCATGTGCAAAAACTCCAAGGATCTAACGTTGGACTGGTTGGAGCCAAAGGTTATGGCTCCTGCGATAGTTAAGCACATTCCAGTGTCGAGACCACCAAAACACTTGGACCCATTCACTGTGCGGGCCGCAGAGACGTGACAAGACCTCAAAGACGGCCTCGGGCCCAGAGGATAACTTAAAGGACACGAATTGGCTTGCAGGGATATAGACGCTGGCAGGTGGAATGAAGATGTATGCCTCTCAACAGTTATTTGCAAGAGGCATACTGCTCAAAATGTATGGAGGTGCGCTCCCTTTCTTCTGCAGGGCTCCTTAAAAGATACATTTTGCCCATTTGAAACATGGCGTTTTCCACCAAAATAAAGGGACGCCTCCATTTAGAAGGCAATGTTCAGGTGTATAATGTAAGGATCCTTGTTCTGGGTGCTCTTCAGGACACGGGACAGGACCACTTTCCCTGGACCCTGGCCATTTCGGGCCGAGGCCAGGCATTTGGGGTGCGGATATGGATAAGTCAAGTGGGCCTCTATTCAGGCCAATGTAAGCCTAAAATGCGACCAAGCCATGCTCAACGGGCCACACATACGCACATCAGGCCAGGGTAAGGCCAGGGTAGCGCAAATGTGATGCCAAGATAAGGCAAACCGTGTTGAATGGGTTGTCATAATTAGTTCATGTTTGTTGTTTGTTGTCTTGCCCGTTTCACCGGAGACCAAGAGGCTCAACACAGGCTATGGTCATCAACGTGAAATATGTGCCGCTTGCGCGCCGAAGTTGGCGGTTTGCCGAGCACAAAAGCCCGAATCCTAGGCCGCGGACATTCGCCAAGACAACGTCTACGATGTGGACGTGAAGGTGGGGACACCTTGTCCTTCCAGAGGGTCCAATTTGCGAAATGATGACTAGTTCTATCGCTTCTATGCCTTGGTGTGGAAACAAACGTGCCACACCAGGATTTCAATTATTGTTTGGTCCTTGTAGGTGTTTGCTCACGTTTACCGGATGTCTGCAAAAGAGAACACAGCAACTGACGACCAGTGTTATCCACAGCAACCCTGCCGGATGCGGAACCCTCCCAGAAGCCCCATAGCTGAAAGAGCTGCGGGGGGGAACTTGTGTTGGCCCTGACCCAGAGGGCCCCTTGGCTCCGTATCTGTGGTTTGGTTCAAAACAAATCGTTAAATACCGATTCCTCAACTCCGCAAATATGAGATATACTTGGATTCCTCAACTCCGCAAATATGAGATATACTTGGATTCCTCAACTCCGCAAATATGAGATATACTTGATTGCTTGGACCCAGAGGGGGTAAGGGTTCAATATCTGGGCTTGGTATGCAGAACCCAGACAACCCACGCCCGCACTACACCCAATTCGAGTTGCTGAATGGGGTCTCAACACCTGCCTGACTTTGGAGCCCCAAAATCCATCGATCGGGACCCTTAGGGAGCTCACACTCCAAGGATTAGAAGGTGTGGTTGTTCAGGTTGCTTGGTGGTTTGGATTTTTTTCGGATTTGGATTTGCAGCCCTGGGTCTAGGGTGGTAAAAAGAAAGCCACCCACTAGCCAACCACCAATCCAAACTACAAACTCAATCGCTGAGTTGCGCTATGTGTCAAACTTGCGGGCCCCTCAAAAAAAACAGGAGATGTCCCTTTTGGTTTCGCTTTCAAACCCCTTAGAGTCCAAAACACCAAAAATCGCGGGAATTTTATTCTTTTTTTCGAGAACTCAGGTGGTCTTGCTGCCGAACCTCTTGGATGTGGACATCTTCATGGCTTTGCGCCTCGGACGTGACGTCCTCTTGGTTTGCCTTCCGCGCGTTTTTTTTTCTGGTCGACGCGCTTCCTCTTTGTGGACCTGAAGCTGTCTGGGAAGATCGTGTTTGGTGGTAAAAGGGGAGCTTGGTGGTAAATTAGTTTTGGACTCTCAACTTTTCGTGGTTAGAAATTAGCGGGTGTGAGCTACATTTGGCCAATCCACTGAGACTTTGAGTCGAGTTTTGACTCAGTTTGAACTTGTTTTGGCCAATGCACTGAGAAAGACGAGTCGAGCCAGTTGGACGACAACAACAAGGGCATGGAAAGGTAGCAGAGGTTTCTTGATCCGTGGTTGGTAGCTAGGACTTGAACCCACTCACCATGGTTGTAGGTCCGCTGGCTGGATTGTAATCGTGGTTAGTAAGCTCTTGCCAAGAAGGGAGAGGCCAACGACAACCCTATCTGGAATTCGCCTCATTCTCTGAATAATTTCATTGGATGCACCTGGGGCAATCGCTTGGTAACGACTACCTGCTCGGAAGTACCTGAAACTCCCCTTGTTGGCCCCCGTTTTTTTGTTCCTGCCAAGAGGACCCAAGCAAAGCTGGTACAAAGCCAAGGAAGGGGTCAGCAAAGAGGCCCAAGAAATCTGATCAAAATGAGAAGACCTTCCAAGATGGAACTTCCAAGATGGTGTTTTGCCTGTTGGTGTTCTCTTCCCAAGCAAGCTTCTTACAAAGATACCAGGCCTCGCGAAAGCAGAAACCCACACGTGGTTGTTGTTGGGAAACAGTTTGCTTAGTTTTGCTTATTGTGGTTGAGTGGGAACCCCCCCACTTAACTGCTAAAATTTCAAATTTTGCTCCCCTTGCAACGTCAATCAATCACAGGGTCAAGAGGACATGGCTCCTTGTGCTGCCTTTGAGCCACTGAAAGCGGTACCAAAGCAGAAGAAAGTGGTCGAGGAAACTCACAAGTCGGGTACCGATTCCTGTTTTAAGACACCTTAGAGATGGGGGGACTCCTCAAGGTTTTGATGTCGGTCTCCCATTACACCAACTTGAAAGAACTTCGACCTTACCCTTTGGAATTCCCGACTTGGTTCGTTTGCAGGCATGGCTGCAAAACGCTGGCCTTTGCCCGCAAGCACGCGAAGGCTTCTTTTTCTAAAAGTGGCTACAAGCTTCTCCTGCCAACTTCGACTGCCAACTGTTCCAGTGTTGCTGCACCATCCTAAAAGACAAACCTTTTAATTATCCTCAAAGACAAGCCTTTAATTTCTGTGAATTTTCAGGGCAACTGCGTAAATCTCACCTCCTGAGTTTCCTTTGGTCACTTTTGGGGTTTGGTTGCCATTTCAGTGGCCACCAACAGTTTGCTTTCTGTTTTGGGACCATTTGGTGGTTTGGACCATTTGGTGGTCACCCAAAGTTAGCTTCCTGTTTTTGGTGGACTATTTAGTGTTCACCAATTTGCCTAGGTCCCCCAGTAGTGCCCCTTTACCCTTTTTGGGGGGGAACCCCTAAAATAGACTACAGAAAAAAGAAACGGTTCCTTTATTCTATCCTCTCTACTGGAGGACCTATTTGCTTAGTTTCCTGGGTTGCCATCCGCTCACCGGTGATTTTTTTCAGCCACGCTTGTTTCATAGGACTCGGACCTGGGAGACGCACAACCACGTCTTTGCGAAGCTGCCCATCCAGGGAGCCATCTACTGCCTCTGGGACCAGCCGCTGGGCACGTAACAAAAACTCACGACGGAAGGGGACACCGTGTGATTTGTGTTGTGTGCCGAGAGTTCATGGTGTGATGTTTTGTTTGTTGTTGTGTTGTGTTGTGTTGTGTTGTGTTGTGTTAAGTATTTTGTGTTGTTGTGTTGTGTTGTGGTGTGGTGTGGTGTGTTATGTATTTTTTGTTGTTATGTCTTGTTTGTTGTTGTGTTGTGTTGGGTTGAGTTGTGTTGCGGTGCGTTGCGTTGTGTTGTGTTGTGTTGGTGTGTGTGTGTGTGTGTTTTGCTGGGGGGGCTAGTATGTATGTATATTCATGAATGTACAACAGAACCCCCCCCCACCCTCCCAAGAGCTGTTTATTCCAAGCATGTTGGGGGCGCCGGTATGCAAATGCAGTTACGTGTGTGGATATTGATGTATGTGGTTGTGTTTGTTTTGCTGACTTATTTGTTGTTTTTGTTTGATATCCTGTTGTTTGCATTTTTAGACATGTATGTATGAATGTTTTTCTTTAAACAATATTTACTTAGGTGTGCTAGTTTTTGCGCTAATGCCATTCCATATTGCATGTTGTATTTTGTAATCTTCAGTTGGCGGCTGGTCAACTAGCTCTTGGGGTCTGTTTGCTGTCCAAACTGTTTCTGGCAAGCTGATCTCCGTCGCGCGAGCCACTTGAGCAAGCAGCCAAGCATGTTGCCCGAGTTGTTGCAGGGCGGGAATGCCCTTGCCTGCCACCTGGTTAAGGGAATCACTGGGTATGGTTTGCACAGCAAGAATAGCTCCTTGTTCATTCGGCGCACAATTCAGGTCCTGCAATGCGTATGAGTCCCGCGGCCTACATTTCGTCCGAGTGTATTTGTTTCAGGAGAACTGGGGAAACCAAACGAAGCTCATTCTGGCATAACCCCCCGTGCGACAATATTTGTCTCCAAAGATTGCAGTGAAAGCCTTTCTAGTGCTTCAATTTTTCCCTTTTTGGTAGGTAACCAGGTATTTGACCTCTAGGTGTTGGATGTCCGGGGCTTGTCTGGCTATCCCAGGCTTCTTTGGCCTGTCTTCGCCTCTCACTGGCTCTTCATGGGCTTGGAGTTGGGGGTCCTGCCACCTGTCAGAATTATCTTCAACTGCACGTGACCGAGGCGGTTTGCCAACCCCAAAGATTTTTTAAAGAGGCGGTTGCCAAACCAAAAAAACGATAAAGCCACCAGGTCTGTCCACTGCGGGCAGAAAGCCAAAAAAACATGAAAAGCCACCAGGTCTTTCCACTGGACCGAGCCGGATGTGGTGAGGCGGTTTTCCAACCCGAAATCCAAGTTGGCCAACAGATTTCCGGTCCCTAGAAAAAACCCACAGAGATCCTGGGTCTCGGGTCTCGGGGGGAGTGGTGGTGGGGGGGTCCTGTGGCTTTCCAATTTGGTTTTGCTTTGTCACCACGAAAAAAGGGGTACCAAGGCTCAAATTTGTCAAAGAAAGGATGCCACATTTCCTTTGGTTCCCTAGAAGCCAGACATGGGTTGCAGAGCGCAACTTGTTGCTTCTTCTTTTTGCGAGGAGGGTTGTTGATTGAGGAGGGTCTGTGGGTTCAGTATGGGGGATATTCTTGGGGGGGGGGGTCTGGATTTGCAGCCGCATCTTTACCACCGAGAGTTGACTTGGAGGGATTCCAAATGGCGGTTTGGTTGCGTGGATATTTGGTTGCTACGTGGATATTCTGTGGCGCCCATGATGTGAGGTGACATGTAAGGAACAGGATGCGAGTGAGGTTTCGTTCAACTGAATCAGGTTGCAGTGGTGCTCGTACGTTTGACAACTTGTTTTGAGCCAGAATTGAATCCCAGGTAGATGAAGGGTAGTAGCGCTTTGGGTAGACCCTTTAAGTAAGTACCGTACCAGGCTTTGGCTGTGACTCATTTGTTGTTGCTTGTCAACTCCTTTCCCTGGTGGCATCTATCGAAATTGTTGAGGGGACCCCCTATGGTGGTTTCCTTGTCCCTTTGAAGCCACAAAGAAAAGCTTCACTGTTGTTGGCATGTTTTGTTTTTTAGTTTTTGGTTCTGTTCATTCTTACTGGGGGTCTGCAAAAAACCAAGTTTTTCGCTACCATACCAAGAGTAGAGATGAAAGGCTCGCCTCAAAAGAAGAACCACCCACTTGGTGTTGGAGACAGCATGACATATCCCTGTGGGAGGCAAGGCTGCAGTCAAGCTTCAACATGGTCTAGGTCTTAGCTTATGTCCTCCAGCTGGGTGCCCTTCTCTCCCCTTTTTTTGGGGAGGGTTCCCCTACTAAAATAGACTACAGAAAAACAGGGTACCCTTATTCTAACCTCTCTACTGGAGGACCTAGTAGCTAAATGGGTGCTTGTTTTGTCTTTGGAGGATACCACTTTTGGAGTGGTTTTAAAGGGAAACCACCAGGGAACGCCACCATTGTGGGGTGTCCCCGAAGAACACACACCCAGTGGCCTTGGATGTCATGTTTTGCTGACCGTCGTGACGGACAAGGTAGAAGCAGGGTGTACCTTTCACCTGGTCTGGTTCAAGTGAATTGCTCATGCAACTTCCTGTGCTCGTGGACCTGAAACTTCTTGGGAAGATCGTTTTGGTGGCAAACAGAAAGTTCGGACGTTTTTGGGCCAGCCCACTCAAAAAGTGAAGTGTTTGGTAATTGACCCGCAAGATGCCGCGTAGATCTTGTAAGTCGGGCAGCAAGTTAGCCCTACATCCTTCAAACTTGATTGGTTGTAGTAGGTTTACTTGTTTCAAGACTCACAGACCCTCCCCGCCAAAGTCTCTAAGCGTTGATTCCCTATTCTCTTCACCCATCATGTTCTTGAGAAACCAAGATAATGGACTAGGTCCCCCAGTAGTGCCCTTTTGCCCTTTTAGGGTTCCCCTACTAAAATAGACTACAGCAAAAAGGGTACCCTTATTCTAACCTCTCTGCTGGAGGACCTAGTGGAAGGTACAGATAGAAACACGAGGCCCCCAAGGCCCCAAAAAGGAAACATAAACCGAACCCATGGCCTTGGTTGCTTCCAGTGCGGTCCCCGACCTCAGGCTTTGGTGGGGTCTGCAGCCTTCTGAGGCGCCAGACTTTGGCAGCTCCAGTTTCGCGTCGTGTCCTTTTGGTTTTGGTTGGATCTTTTATTCAGCTTGGGAAGCCGCATGGCGTTTTGTCACCAGTTGTTGGTGGGGGTCTCAAGATGTATAGATGGACGGTTTCTGGTTTTAGCGTTTTAGCAGAGGGGCCGCGGAGGTCGCTTTTGTGTTTCTTTTCGAGAGGTTTCCCATTGGCCAATTCCGCCCAAGGCCACTGGACGTAGCTTCGGAAGGGCGGAGCTTGAGGAAACCCACCGTCACGCTTGACTTCACTGCCCGCCCCCCGCCGAAGCAAAGACGGACAGTCCGCACTGTCAACCCTCAAGCGACAGATGCGCGAGGAAGAGGCAAAACCCAATACTACAAGGTCGAAGTCAAACATAGACTGCATATTGAGAAGGCAGTGCCAAAAGCATAGCCTCAGGGTCTGTTAATAAGACCAAACTGAGTTGGCTGCAGATATGCATTAACTGCCCCAGGGCAGCTATTTGCCCCGAGGAAAAGGCACCTGCTTGGTCCAATTGGGGGCCAAGAGTGCGCCATTGGCGTCAAGGGAATGGCTGGGTTAACACACGACAAAACAACGCGCAACATCACAGGGTCGAATTGGCACCATACGTGCGCATGAGCAAAGCTAGTGCGCGATTTGGTCTGCTGAGCCTCACTTGAACAGCATTGGGTCAGTTGTCCTTGGCAGGAACTCCGGGTTCCAGTACAACTTCGGAACATCCGGCCTGGGAAAAGTTGGTTCTCCAAGCTTGCAGGTAACTCAATCATGGCACCTTCAGAAGCAGGCGTGAAGAGGCCAAGGCTAGACCACTTGCTCATCACATTGATCCCTGGTGCACACAGCAGGACTTTGCGCACTAAGACCGAGAGATAGCGTCTCCTCCTGACAGGACCAACCTCCTGGAGGTCGAACACTCCTTCTCTGTTAATACGAAAGCCAGCTTGCTGCCAGAGGTCGGCAACAACTTCGCAATCCGGGTGTGACTGGAATTCTGCCCCTTGTTCACAGCAGATGGCTAGCGGTCTGGACATAGCCGCATTGGCAGTGGTACAGATCAATACACGGCCACCTTCACTATGCAATCCTTGCTTTCGTCCCGATTGACTCCAAAAAACACAAGGGCAATTGACAGACCAGAGATCACACTGCAATGGCGAGAATGCATGCTGCCGATATCTATCACTTATGCCAGCATGCCAAGCAAAGGGCGGAACAACATGTAGATGCAGGAATGAGCCCACAGGTGTGCCCGGCGAAAAGCATGTGGGTCCAAATGGAGCACAATAGCTTTTGATGGTGGGTTCCTCCAAGTCCAGGGCTGCAACGGTCCTGATTTGGACACTCTGCTTCTGCAAGCGGTGTACTGCATGTGACCAACCAGCAAAAGCTCCACAAAAAGGATTCGCATGCTTGACCGCTTTGCAAGGGGTTCCCGGATGTAAGGCTGACACGAAAGCATCCGAGGTTGGTTTCCAGAGGGCTGGACCACCCGCACAAGCGAAGCACTTGAATATGCACAGGCAAGAATCACCTGAGTGATCATAAAAACCCGTGGTCCAGAGACCAGGAAGAGACACCCTGATTGTTGTGCCAGGCTTGGGCATGACAGCAGGCCACGACAGGAGGTCATCTTGCCCTGGTACCACAGCGAGATGAACATCAGGGGTCCCATCAGACTGTAGCACAAACCAAACACGAAAGCAGGCAAAGTCATCCAGTGTCTTCGGTAACGCGGGCGGGTGTGTCATGGCTGTGTTGGCAGGCCGGGGCGTGACAGGAGCGCCGCGGGAAGGCCATGAGCCAAACGCCTATTGAGGAAACCCACCAGTTCCACCCGCAAACCGGGACCTGGAAACCACAAAATGACCTCAAAGCCACTCACTTGCGCCACTCGGATCCACCCGGATGTTTTTTTCCGTTCAGGATCTGTTATGTTCCGCTCAGTGTTGTTTAGCCCGGCAATTTCGGGGCGCAACCAGCCTCCAACGACCCCCCGCTAAATCCGCTAAGGGTAAGGGGTATATCGAGCCTTCTGAGAGCAAACGAGGCCTCGACGGTTGAATGGGTCTGGGGTCATTGGGGAGTGCAGAGTGCCTCAAGAATGCATATGGTCAAGCCCCATCAGAAGGTACACTTGATCCTTAATCATGTCCTTCATTTGGATGTGGAATAGATTATTGCACCAATTATTCCTTCTAACCTCGGTCTTATTTTTTAAGAGGTTGATTTTGCTAAGCTATATACACTGAACTTGTGTTCTTGGCATGCTGTCTACTTTCGAGTGTGTTGGTTCTGTTCATTGGAAGCCCGTAATTCCACTAGAATGGCTTTCCTTTTGTTTCCATCTTAAGTAAGGCCAATCAGAGTACCAACTCCAAAACATAGCTAACTAGCTGGTTTGCGGTTCTTGTACTTTCAAGTTCTAGGAGCCTTAAGCGAGTTAGTCGTTGTTTACGACTTGAATTTCCGGAGGGACTGCTCAGAGAACTGCTGCCCGAGTTCCCGAAGAGCGCCTTTTTCACGCCGGGACCAACGGGGCCAGAACCAGAACGAAAAGAATCTTGGAGTGAACAGGCCCTTTGCAGAAGGAAGGCATTGGTCATGGGTGTGCGGTGGCAACAAGCCATGTTTGTCTGGGCTCGCCCAATTACGGCCTCAAGCCTTCAATCAAAGGACGGTGTGGAGGTCTTTGACGGGTGTGTAGAGGGCCGTGTGGTCGGCCCAACCCTCGAGGAAAAAAAAAAAGGATACCTACTTGCAAGAAACACACGGTGCACATCCCAAATACCAACCACATGGAGCCACACTATTTCCCAGCAATTTGCAGTCCATGGTGTTGGGCAAATATCGACGCGACTAGTGGGTTCACCCATGAAGGTTCCTGTCACAAAGCTCCCCGATGTTCAGTCTCTGACTTATTGCAGTTTTCCCAGATGGTTTCCCTTAAGCGACCTTGCAATATTTAGAACATTCACAAATTCACAGCATGTGAAACAAGGGTCTCCCCGCAAAGTGGTGATTGTCCATTTTGTTTTCCTCAAGTCAAGGTGAAAACCGCCCGCCCCCCCCCCCCCGCCCAAGCCTGAAAACTCATTCGTGCACGCTCACTCCTTCCCGTGGCACGCGATTCCGGAGGTGCGGAATCGCTCCAGCAACTCCCTGCAGAACCTCCATCGGTTCTGGTCCATTCTCCTGTCCGGCGCTGCAGCTCGGCTCGGCTCTGGAATGGATTGTCGGGAGCCCCCGTTTCAAGTTGGCAAAGATAGGAAACTCAGTCCCTGAGCTTCATGTTTCGGACTGAATGTCATTTTGTTGACATCAACCAGCTTTAGATGGTCTGAGTACCAGTTGGGGTTGTTTGACCATAGACGTACTTGGCTGGTTCGTTTCGACTTTGGCCAATCCACTAAAGGTCATTTGATTGTTTGGGGAGGCTATAGGTTTTGGATTCATTCTAGACTCAGGAACAAACAATGCTCAGGCGCGAGTCAGCAAGGTTGTTAGCCTAGGTCCTCCAGCTAGGTGCCCTTCTCTCCCCTTTTTTGGTTGGGAGGGTTCCCCTACTAAAAAGACTACAGAAAAAAGGGCACCAATTTTCTATCCTATCATACTGGAGGACCTAGTAGCTTCTCCCCTCAAATAACCCCCAAACAAAGCGCCCTTTGTTAATTTTTGCACAAGTGCGGCTAACTCACTCCCCAAGTATCTGGGCTTTATACTTTTAGTGGAGACCCAATAGTGGCAAGTAAGAAGTTTTAGGTTCTTTCGTTTTCAATGGAAGTTGTTGTGTTCACCTCAGCCCTCAAAAAGGACGTTATTGCCCCAAGCCTATGGGGTGAATTCTCGTTCTATGGGTAGTTTGTGGGTCGGTCGTTTGGTTGAGTGAGCCGTGACCTTCGTTTCCTTTCGTTCCCGAGGTCCGAGAAGGACCGGGGGGGGGCGGAGGGGGGCAGGGTTGCCGAGCGCATCAGTCTCTTGGTCGGGGTAGCTTAATAGCATAGTTGTCCTTTTTGGGTTGTTTTGGTAGAGAATAGATGGCGATTCCTTGTTGACCTGGTTGTTTCATCATCCAGCAGGGCCATCTATTTTCCCAACAGGACACCTATGCTGAATGGTTTGTACTTGGGTGTTCGGCCATAGCAAGTTGTTAAGTTCGGACAAATTCAAGTAGCGGACTTCCAACTCAGTTGTTCAGTGGCACCCTTTTTCATATATTTTTTTGTGGCTGCCCCACTACAAATGGTCTTCCCCAAAAAGGGTTCCCTTTTTTTCCCAGGGTCACTGAACAACTGAGCCAAAGGTTTGCGCGGGCCAAGTGGGGTCAACTCAGGTTGCTAGCCCCTTTGCTAAACCGCAGAGTATCCAAGCAACAGCCTTTGCGATGGAGTTGCCGAGCCGAGCAAGGTAAGGTACTCGACCAATCTCACAGGCTGGCTACCGTGGCCTTATTCGGGTTTCCCGTTTTGTTTTCGGGTAGACTATGAGACATGTCTGAAGATGTAATTGTTTCTGTATCTCCAGATGGGACAAGTTGGAAGAGACACCAATCTCATGCACGAGGTGCAGGGGCGTTGCCCCAATGCCCGAAGCAAACAACTCGGTCGCTCGCTTAAAGCTTTCCTTTTCCTGCAATGGCACGGAATCATTCCTCCGAGCTCACTGTTGCGCTTCTGAATTCTTGCCAGGTGGATTCCAGTTGTCCTCATAGTAGGCAACCAACAAGTAACAAGTGTTGCTTGTTGTTAAAGTGGCTCCTTGGTTGCCTACATCCACTGGAGAATGATTGAATTCAGTTTTAAGTCAGCCCACTCGCCAATGGCCGGGTCAGACCGTTCACATTTGGGAAAGGAGGCGGCAAATTGGGTTTGCCAGTTTCTGTGATCCACGTGGATCTCCAATGTCAAAGAGTAGCTCTTGGCATGTGAGTCACAATCCAAACCCGGGTAGATGAAGGTTAGTGAGGGACGATCCAAAAATAGGCGCGGATATCCGCCTTCTTAATTCTTGAAGCATGGTTCTGGGTTCGCCATTTTTGTACCACGTTTTGATTGTGACTCATGTGGGTTACGTTTTTGGGTGTTTGGTTCTCTTCATGCTTAGTGGCTTCAAGACAGCGTGCTTTGCTTACAGCCCAAGGGTGCGTCTTGTTTGGGACTCCCCAAGCTTGTAGTTGGCCTCTTGGTTTGCCTCTAAAACCACCAAGGAAGGGGTGCCCTCAAGAAGAGAGACCCCAATTTTGTCGCTGGTTTGGACTGGTGGTTATTCGGATCTGAACCTCGTCTTGTGGAGGGCAACTGGTTGAAACGGTTTTAGAGTACTGCTTCCCGTTTGCTCTCGATGGTTTGTCTGGAAACCAAAGGAACATCACCCATGAGTGCCCACATCAGACCCTTGGTGCATAATTTCTCAACAAGCCCAGGGTTGCCGCAGGCAAGTACAGGGATGGGAGTCAAATATTTAAGGACCAATGGACTCATAGGTGTGTTTTTTTTTGATCGGATGGATGGGTTCCACTGCTTTCCGTAGGTCTTATGCCATCTATGTTTTGAGGAATCTCCTCTTGGAGGCCCTTCTCTTTGGGGTTTGTAGGCAACCCGAAAGGAGAACACAAAGACGCATGTCATGTAGAACCTGGAAGCGGAGGAAACCCGGAGGAACAATCATCTCATGTGAAACCTAATTACAACAACAACTGAGCGGCGTCCAAAACCTCCGTGTACATGTTTAGTAAGAGTCGTGTCATATCGACCTGTGCGTAAGCAACAAAGCCATGCGCGTATAAGGTGGCGTAAGCTATTGGCGTGAGCAAAACCTCCAAATGTGTCGCGTAAGGAAACACTCCACGCGCAGAAGGTGGCGTAAGCTAGTGGCGTAATCAAAATGATGCGACTTAGCAAATCATGACACGTTTTGGACATGGCTCGCCTGGTTACCTAGTGCTACCTGGATTAAATGGGGAAAGAGGCCCGGGGCATGTTTTTGCGTTTCCCACTTGACTGCTATTGGGTTGGATCTTTGGACGTTATTGGGAAATCAAGTTTTTTTCCACTAAACCCCCAAACAGTTAAACTGTTTGCAGGGGGTCAACAGCAACCAAGCCCAGGACTAAATCTTCTTTGGTGGTCCCTGGCTCACTGGAGCAAGTGGCATTCCCACACCGACGCCACCATGAAGTCCTTGTGGCATCCGACGCTTGGAAGTCAGAGCAGACCTGGACCCTGGGTGTGGTCCTCTTTTGCACATTTGAGGGTACCCCAGTTGCCCAGCGGTGACCATTTTTCCTTTTTATAAGGGTTCCCCTTTAAACTCAACCAACAAAAAAAGGGTGCCCTTTTTTTCGCATGGCCACTGGGCATTTGAGGGTACCTGAGCCCTCTCTAATTTCCTTTAAACATGCCATGGGTTATTGCCCCCAACATATTGAGGTGAATTCCCTGTTTGGTTGTTTTTTGTGTTCTTCCAAGAGAAACACTCACTCCCTGAGTTCCGTTGCGGACTTAGAATCACTTTTTATGATTGGACCATTTTACAGGAACACAACCAAAACGGACTTTTTGGCCCATCCACTCGATCGGAAATGAGGAAAGGGCGTCTTTTGACCTGCCTTGGGGAAACTGAGTTCCTGGGACCGAGGCTAGATGCCCCGAGTTTATATACTTGGTTGCCCAAAGCCGACCTTTTGACCGTTTGGTTTTCCCGTTTTGTCAACCATTTTTAGTAAAGGTCCCAAAAGGTCAACCTTTTATGTCCAGGTCTTTTGGGCAAGTGAGTGTATGGTTTGTCTTCTTTTGGGGTAACTAGCTTTCGGTAGGTGACCCTAATATATTTGAAGGGAAACCAAAAGGAACAACAACGCAGCACAGCCATTCCTCCCACTAAAGCACACACCCATATTTGTTGGCGGACTCTCCGTTCTTCTGAGGGCCCCGAAAAACGCCAAGGCAGGGTTTTCACGTAACCCTTGGTTGGTGGTTTGGATCTGCATTTGAACACTGCCTTTTGCAGCCACCGAACCACCGATTCCCAAGGGTTTAATGGTCGTGGAAACCCAGGTTTTTTCTTCACAACCCCACTTGTGGGGACTTGCAAGTGTGTTACAACCCTAGGGTACCAGCAACTTACTGACCTGGACGAACACCCACGAAGGCAGATGCTTTTATTCTTTGGTCTCGTGGATTGCGAGCCTTACATGGTTGTAGTTGGGACACATTTTACAAGTTTGCTTATTGTGGTTGAGTGGTTGAAATCCAAATCCACTTAACTGCTAAAATTGAAAAGTTTTTGCTCCCCTTCCAACGTCAACCAAGGCTATAGGTGTTGGATTTATTCTAGACTCAGGAAAAACTGCTTAGGCGTCGTGCCTCGAAGGGACGAGGCTGGGCGGAGTGACGCAGAAGTGTCGTGCTCGCCAACCAAGTATAAATCAACCACACCAAACAGGGAACCTCAGAATCCTGCCCTTGGACTCTGGAGTTGATGTTTGTATCCTTTCGTGGATTGCGAGCCAAGGGTGAACTTCTTTACGGACGCCTGGTTCCTGTCCTCCCTCCTGACGCTGTCCTGCCGCCTGCTGCTGGTGCTGCCCTGCCTCTACGACTCCTTCTTTCCGGACCACGACCCGGCGCCTTCGGCAGGCATGGAAATCCATTTGTTTGGGCTTTTGGACTTAGGGTTTGTTGTTTTGGCTTTTGGACTTAGGGTTTGGGGTTTTGGCTTTTGGACTTAGCTCTGTAATGTTGACCCCGGATTCATAAAACCCGTCCGATTAGGGGGGTGTTCCCTCCAAGGGTGATGAATCCCCACTAAATATTAATCCGGAATTGACATGAAGGGGGGCCCCTATGAAAACTTACATGGTTGTCTCCCAGGATTCATACACTGTTTGATGAAGATGGGGGTGTCCCCTGTAACAGGGAATCTTTACCTCTTGTTGGAATCCCTGCTCCCCGTACATCCAGCAGGTTGATCAATCCGGAGTCGACAATACATGACAAACAGTCAAGGACACCCAGCCACTTACTCCCTCCCCCGTATTATTCAATGCCCGGGGGCCTTCCCCCCCTGCCAATTTTGGATTTTGGCCTGAACAATAAGCAGCATCTATTAATACGGGTGGATTTAAGAATGGAGAAGTGGCTTCCATGCCTTGCCCATATTCGTACAGTAGGCAACCCAAGGCAACCGTTGCCTTTTAGGACGAAGGAGTACCTCAGATCCAAGTCCGCAGGCCACGTGAGGGTCGAAGGCAACATAAGTATGCGCGCGTGTTTCTTAAAATAGGGCACCCCAAAACTGGGGGTTCCTTTCTTGGTTCTCTTTGGGGTTTAGCAGGTGAGGTTCGGTCAATACGCAGAGCCTATGTTCGATACTGGGCCCGGGTCAATGGACTGTCGTTTCGCACACCCGAGCTACTCGACCCATGCCCGTAGGTACATGTGCAAGCTCCGAAAGTGTAGTTTTTTCTTCTTCTTTTTTTTCGGGGAGATGGTCCCCCGAAGTTCGATGTTAGGCTGGGTGGTTGTGACATAAGTACACCTGGGCCAGTGGTAGGAACTAGGGTTTGGCGGCGCCACTTTGCTTCCCACAAGCGGACCACTGAGTCGCTTTGACCTCAGTGGTGTACCCAGATGGCTGCGGTGGTCAAAACCGTTTGGGATCCGATTTTGGTTGGTAGGTGCACCACCCATTTTAGCGTTTTAGTCTATTTTAGTGGGGATTGGGATATTTTGACCCATGGCCATATTCATGGGTCAAACGCACAGTTTGCCGCCGCACTGCTCTTGGCAAGTGTTTTAGTTCGGCTCACGTTTAGAAAGTGGTTGCCAAAGGCTCCGTTTTTCTCACAGGCTAAGGCATGGATGTTGTTGGGAAACATGTTTGATTTTTGCTTATTGTGGCTTAGTGGTAATTCCCCACTCAACTGCTAGAAATTAGTTTTTTGCTCCCCTTCCAACGTTAACCAAGAAGGAATGAGCAGTTGTTGTCGGAACTCAGCCCAGGTGATGTCGGAGTGGGAGCAGGGCATGTTGGCCATCAACACTTTCGCGCAGGGCTTCGCGGTCACTTACATGCTGCGCCTGCTGCACCGCTTCAAGAGGACTGAGCCAATCACTTCACAGACCCGTTTTTTGTTGTCCGTTTAGGTTTCCTTCGTGTTCCACTGCAACCAGCAGAAAGCTAACTCTTCGCATGGGGTCAAATTCTGGCCAAGACTTCACAAACATCCTTACTTTTTCCTGCCTTATCTGCTATAGTACATGGGAGCATTGGGCATGATGACAAATATTTCTATTACGGGAGCCATGACGTTTTGTTGACGTGTGGAGAGCGGCCTTGCCAACGTATCGGTTGCTAACGGCGGGTACACTCGCCTTTCGCCTTCAGTCGGGTGCGCTCGCCTTCAGTCGTTTTAAATTTAGCCTCTCGGTATGAACATTGTTTCTTGTATTGGAGTTACGGACCTAAGCTGTCGCTCGGAGTTTTGGATCTTCAGAAGTTGTCGACGGCTTCGTGCCTTACTCGATGTTCCTATGTTGGGTTGGCCCCAAAAAAGGTGAGATCAGCTATGTCCAGGTTCGAACAGGAGTGAGAGCCTTGTATGTCCAGGTTGGAACGGGAGTGAGAGCAGGATTCTGGCCATCTTTAAGACATTCTTCAGTCGCACCATCCTGGAGATGTTGCTGATTGCTGCCCCTTGGGCCAATCGCTGGATGTCGACCTCGAAGTGTTCTTGAACGCCCTGTTCGTAGTCCAGCATTACCTTTAAATCTACCATCCTGTCTGTTTGGTCAACCATGAATTTATTAGTGGGTTCCGTGCACTCTGGTTTTGAGGTGGATAGCTTGCATTTGCTTAATTAATATGATGAGCTCGCCTGAGGGTAAAATCTGCTGAGGCCCCCTGATAGTTGGGATTTTGCAGCGCATGCAGCAAAAGGGCGTCATTTTCGAGTGGAGCCTGGTACTTCTTCAGCAAAGTATCCTCCGTGGCCTCCCTGTGTTCCTGGGCATTCAACCGAAACTCCCCTTCCTTTGACTTAGGAATGATGTGCGTGAAGGAAAAGATGGATGTACGAGTCTTCAAATCACGGTCTGCGTGGTAATGGGTTTGTCTCTAAAAGGGGAACTCCCCAAGCCTGTGTTTTCAATTTGGTTTCCTTTGTAAGAACCCAAAACGAGGTTCCCTCAAACGAAACCGGCCCCACAACTGTTTCCTTTCCCCAAAGGGCGCCAAAAGGGTGTTCCAGGCCTCCTGTTCATGACCCGCCTTTTCCAAGTGGCAAATGGATAGCCCTAGTTAGAAGGAACATCATGAAGGGGGGCTACAGTTGGGTGAATGTTGCTGGCAGAACTTCCCCAATTTGATCATCTTCCTCAACTTACCCCCATCAAGGTCATTGTGCCATCTACTTGCCACCCTGGCTTGCATGGTTTCTACGTTGCCATCTATCCCAGACAACCATTTGGCCTCGGGCTTCCGCAGGCTTCACCCCTATCCCTGATCGAACATTTTGTGGTCTTGGGTGGTTTGGGTCCAGATGACGAGACCCCGAGCCTTGCGTATACGAGTCCAGCTCGTATCCTTTTGGCATCAAAGCCTTCCTGCTCCATTTCTAGTCCACGACAGCAGGGTTGGGTAAAGTGTGTTGAAACCAGGCGCTAGCCCCTAAGGAAAGCCAACAAGAGCTTTCTTAATCATGTTTAAACAAGGAGTCGGCGGCCACTAGGGTCTATGAGACCTTTGATTGGCTTCGCAGCCTTAGACACGTGCCGTGCAGACCTTTTGGGCCAAAACACATAAATATGATTTGGTTAGTTGGAACACCCTACAGAACGGTTGGACATAAATCCTCACGTAATTGACGTCCACCATTTCGGGTTTCAACTTATTTCCACCCAAAGGCCCAAAGATGATATGGTTATGGCTCCTTCGTAAGGTGTCATGGGCATGGTGACAAAGCGTCTTGAAGGTCCGAGGAAAGGGGCTCGCATGGACCTGGACCTCAATGAACCCTTTCCTTTTTTTTCGGTCGTTTGCCCACAAAACAACAGTGTCCATTGGGAGGTCCATTCAAAGTAGAGGTCCACTGGAGTTGAAGAGGTCTATTGGGAGTTGCATTACTCCACGGGTCCTGATGGATTTGTTGGCTCCAAACTTCTGGTTTTTCATGACGCCTAGAGCAACTTGTGGTGCGGTACGGGGACCCCTGGCATACCAAGCACCAAGACCCTTAGGGCAGCACGCATATCCTCCTGGGGTAACATGGCTTTGGTGCTCGCCGCGCCCAGTTGATGATCTTCGCAGCTCGGACAAGCGATCAGAGACGACTCGATGGAGTCGAAGGGCAGTTGGGTGCCTGGGGTCTCCTCCAAAACGAATATGAAGCAGAAAAAGCTGGTGGACAACTGTGCAAAACGAATCGAAATCCAGTTGGTTGCATCTTTCGTTTGCAAACATGTAAATGTCCAAGGCTTTTAGTTTGTAGGCCAAATATGAAATAGAAATAGAACAAGTGCTTTCTTGTAGTACAGATGTCCAAGTTGCCGGGTTCTATTTGGTTGCCAAAAGCGAGTCAAGCTTAGGGGCTGAGTCTTGGTTGTTCTCAGTTATTCACGCAGAAATGACCGGGCCATGTAATGACCGGCCCATGTGATGGGTTGCTCCGACTCACCGTGCAAAGATGACTCAACCTCAAGGATGAAAACTAGTGCTGGCAGTGGTTTCACAACCCAAACGGTCCGATCGGGGCTTGGTTTGCAGAACTTGGGAGGGTCTCAAAAGAAGCGTTTTGGGAGCCCAACAAATCCATTAGTCTAGGGGATTCCTTATTATTTTCAGCCATCGTTCCTTTCAAAAACCAGGCAATTATCAGGATTTTTGGTTGATCCCTGAAAACACGGGGAAGCTGCCCCTAGAATTAGGACGCTTCGGCAAGGATAGAAACTCGCTGGGATTCCCTCGCTGGGATTCTGCAAGACTCTGTGGTGCAGCCCTTTGCTTCTCCTTTCCTTAAAGGGTCTCCTCCGTTTTTGTTTGGCTGACAGATTTAGCGGCAAAGGGAACCGGGTCTTTTATTTTGACATGCCGAAATGGACCTTCTCTGGGGTCTCCTTCAGACATGTTTCATACCTTTGGCGGGACCATACATGAAACAGATTCTGAACACGTTTTTTCGTGTACCTTGGGCCAAGTAGTGATGGCAACCCCAAGGTCGATCGCCTTTTAGTCGCCACATCATTTCCTAGGTCAATGGCGGTGCAACACTAGCATATTCTCACGCGGAGTGAGCATGACTGCTGAGAAAATGGATGTCGAGCATAGTTGGCAAGCAGAATCATGGCTCCTTCGCAAAAATCCACCTTTCACTTCCGGACTCTTTGCTCGTCCGGTCAATCCGCTTGGCAGTCAGTCAGTCTGTCTGTCGTCCTTAATGTCTTTCTTTCTTTCTTTCTTTCTTTCTTTCTTTCTTTCTTTCTTTCTTTCTTTCTTTCTTTTCTTTCTCTATGTCTTTCCTTCTGTCCTTTCTTTTTGTTCTGTCTTTCTTTCTTTCTGCATTTTGTTTTTTATTTGTTTGTTGGTGTTTATTTGTTCTTATTCATTTGTTTATGTCCTTTTTTATTATTATTATTTGTTCCTTTCTTCCTTTGTTTATTTATTTATTTATTTATTTCGTTTGCTCGCTCTTTTTGTCTTTCTTTCTTTCCTTCTTTCCTTTCTTTATTTCCTTCTTTATCTTTGTTGGGTCTTGTTGTCTTTTACTGTTGCTCTGCCTGGATCCCGCGTTGTCCGCCTTGAGACGGCGATGCTTCGTGGCTGGGCCAAGGGTCCGTCGGCCTTGGCCGAGGCCTCCTTCTCCTTCGCCTTCTTGACCTTGATCCGGCGAGAGCATGCTGTCGGGCAGCTCAGGGCTGAATCCGTGGTCGGGCTTGGGTCGTCTTTTTTGTTTGGAGACGGTACCGCTTGATTGGTAGGTAGTTGGTTTAAAGGAAGTTTTAAGGGGGGTCCTAAGTACAACTTAGAAAGGGACTTTGCCTCGCCCTTTTGTTCATTGCTGGGGTAGACTTAGGAAAAAAAATACATTTTACCCGTGACTCGAAGGGAAGAAAACCACAGAATATACATTCTACAACTGGTTGCCTCGGTCGAATCATGTTCCGAGGGTAGCGCTTGATTCCAGGGGGGTCCGATTCTTTCTAGAGAGACCCTCCGGAAGCCCCGGGGAAAAAAAAACGGCTTTTTTGGAAAGAAGGATGATTGAATAGAATGGACAAGGAACCAACCCCTAGATTGATGGGTAACTATGCATTTTGTTTCACGGGGAACAAACGAAGAGGAAAACCAATTGGGGCCCGGTGGTTGTGTTTGTTTTAGGGAGCCGCTTTTTCCCCAATAGCTGAAAGCTGTGGGGGTTCTGCTCTCTTAGCCGCTCTGGTTCGGGCGGCTTTCAGGGAGGGTTGCGGAGTGTTGGGGATAACACTTAGGTAACAAGATGTAACAAGCCTTATTGAGGGTGCCGCTTTTTGGTTCGCTTTGAAGAGAACCAAGAGGAACGAGCAGCGAAACCAAACGGAAAGCTGAAATCCATTCTGGGGCGTCCCTAAAAACCGGCACACCCAGTCTTGGGGGGGGGGGGGAAATTTTATTTGGCACCTTTGGTAGACATCATTTGGGTGGGAATTCATGTCCAACAACTTGAGAGGTGGAGGCCAAAGAACGTCGGGGAACCAAGGAAAAGTTTGCGATGCACCGCTTGGAACTACCTGGAGTCTCCATGACCCTTGAAAAATGGTTGGTCATTTCCCTAAACCATGGGGTCATGGACCTATTTTTAAAGGGTCATGGAGACTCCAGGTACATGTTGAGAGCATGTTGACTCGTGTTGACTTCTGTGAACATTGAGTGCGACTTATGAACATGTTGAGAGCTGTTGAGCGCTGAAGACACAAGCTCTATTTTCACTCAGGGGCACTGTATTTCCTTGTCTGGCTTTAAACATCACCATTGGGTTGCCCATGCAAAGCTCATGAGTTGAGTTTTCTAATTTTGGGTTCCCATTTTCAGGTGATCACCTGCTATTTGCAGGTCCAGAGCCCGCGACGTTTTTTTCGTCCTGACTGCTTACGGGGCCCGAGATGACTCGCCTTTAGGCCAACCAACATGGACCCTGCCTTTGAGGGTCCCCTCGAAGGAGATGTTGAACTAAATCACGTGTGTTGTAGTTGGTTCCGTGTCAATCTACTGTGTAGGGCAGTAATTCAAAGAAGGACACGTAGTGGAACAGCTGATGTATGATGTACTTCCATTTAAAACCTGTTGGTTTTAAAGGGAGTCTATCCCTACTGGACCTATTTTGTTCTTCGCACGGGACGAACAGCAAATGGAGAATAGGGGGTGGCCGGGCCCAAGTTGGGAATCCTTTGCCTTTCAGGAGTTGCTCCGTCCCTTAGCGCGCAAGGGTTTAAGAGTGTCGACTGCAAGGACCTCTTAGCTTGTTGCCACGAGGCATTGCTGGTATGGAGGCTTGTATGCCACCAAACAATGGTGGTATGGCAGTATGTACTCCGTCTATACGTGGCATATGTGTATCTATATACGTATTCATATCCATATTCATATTGTATATATATATATGTATATATATAATTGTATACTCATAAATACATATATATATATATTTATAGTTATCACCTCCCTACCTCCAACAACCATACCTGACCATGCCAACAGGCCTGGACGGTGACCTATCTCTACCGGGGCCTCATGTTTGGCGACGGCGCGCCCCGGCCCTGAAGACGTCGACTGAAAACTCTGGGCCCAGATATCCTCCAGGTCGGTTTAAACTATGCCAGCGGGAATCCACAAGGGGCCAAGGGGGAGAGTAACAAGTTTTAACTGTTCAGGTTTTAACAAGGGATCAAGGAACGAAAGTGGCATACATACTGCCCTCCCCCCGAAACATGGTAGTTGTTGGGAATCATTTTTCATTTTTGCTTGCTGTGGTTTAGTGGGAAATCCCCACTTAACTGCTATCTTTTTTGCTCCCCTTCCAACGTCAACCAAGAAAAGGCGGTGAACCTTCCAACCACCTGGCCTGGTGAACCACCCGGACGCCTTGGGAACTTGGTGTCTCTCCACCTAAAAGTTGAAAAGCAATTGCTCCCCTTCCAACGTCAAGGAAAGCTCTGGACTCTGGCCCCAGATATGCTCCGGAGTGATCCATAAGGTTCTGGAGGGGAACCCCAAAAATTTGGGGGATACCACCTCCGCTCATTTATGCAGGCGCTGGGTTTTGGTTGTCTTTGTGTGAACCTCGTTTTAGGAGAACAGCTGTTGGTTTGGACGGCTCAGGTGAGGAGAGGTTTGCAGCTGAATTGCGGCTGTGTCTACCGTCGTTGGCTGCTTTTGGACTGGTTCAGGGTCGGTTTGCGGCTCAAAAGGCTAGGTCTGCGTCTGGTTTAGGAGAGAGATCAAGTTGGTTTGGAAGGCTAGATTATTTCTGGGAATGACATAGGTTTGTCATCATCCTGTGTTCAATGGTTCAAGGCAACTGTGGCGCTTGAGCGTGCTTTTGTGTCGGAGGGTGGGTTTGAGCTTGTTTGTTTTCCTGAACGTGTGAGGGTGGGTTGTTCAAGCATTTTAGTGGTTGTCCCATTGCGTAGCCAAGCGACCTATCAATATCCCAAAAAAACACGGCCTGCTCGGTTGGTCGCTTCCAAGAGATTTCCAAGCCACATCGCTCTGCACATGTTGTTGCAAAGCGCGGGCCATTTTGTGGTCAAAACACCGGTCACCTGGGCATGAAGTGAACCCCTAGAACAAACATTGACGGACCGTGAAAAGAGAACCTGGCCCTTTTTCCCTGTAATTTCGATCATTCAAGCGTGGATGGACGAAATCCTGCACCACTTTGAAACCATGGGAAACCACTGTTTGTTGGTATTTACAGGGAATCAGACCATTCCAGGGCTTCTTAGGTGGTGCGAAATGGATTTTGTCCATCCACAGTATCACATGTGTGTGTTGCATCTCAGGCCTCAATTCGAGGCCGTGATATTTGTCTCAAGCCTCGAGGATTTGGGCTCGCAATTTAGCTTCCCCATTGAGCTTCCGGGGAGGGTATCTGCCCATGTTGTCTAAAAGATACCGTGGATGGACGAAATCCTGCACCACTTAGAAACCATGGGAAATAACTGTTTGTTGGTATTTACAGGGGAGTCATGGTTCCAGGGTTTTGTAGGTGGTGCAGGATTTCGTCCATCCACAGTAGGAATTCAGGGTGCCACTGTTTGTGATACCCGAGATCCCTCAAGTGACACGGGAACCAGTCATTGTGAATACCCACACTGGTAGCACAGATTCCGGGGATTTTCTACAATATGTTTGTTTATGGTACCGGTTCGTGATTCCCTCACAACCTTGGTTCAAAAGGAGAGGTAATTGAATATCGTAGATGTAGCGCCAAACTTAGTCCATGACTTGCAGCCAATTGGTTTATGACTTTGTGTGTGCTTTGGTTGTGCTGTTGCTCGGGCCTATTTGCAAATCAGGTTTTTGCTGACATACTTGGGGTAAGCTTGGGATCCAGCTCCCCCCAAAGCCCCCCAACAGCTAAGGCCCAATTTGGTGACCCGAGCGCGGCAAATGCAACCACGCACGCGCAACCCATCCCTGATAATCGAATTTCCCATGCAGGCATGTTAACATGGTTGTTGTTGGGATGTGTTTTAATTTTTGCTTATTGTGGATTAGTGGGAAATCCCCACTAACTGCAACAAGTTACATTTTTGCTCCCCTTCCAACGTCAACCAAGTATTCATGCACCCCTGAACCAAGCCACAAACCTGGAGCTTTCGACACTTTAGGTAAAGCCATTCGGTTCGGGAGTCTTTGCATGGCTGGTCTGTGGTGCGAACCCCTTGGACCTTGTTGGAAAGAAATGGCTAGTCCATTGCAAAGCCTTACCCTCCCACCAACTTTCATGGAAGTGCACATTTGGCCCCTTTCCAAGAGGAAAGTCGTCTTTCTACAGGGGTCTGTGTACTTCCATGTCAGTCAGTGGGAGGGTAGACCTTTTCGTGAGGAAGCGCAATCCAGTTTGGGCCTAGGACGGCCTTGACCGGATGGGCCTCATGCTGGGCAGTGACAACAACGACAACAAGGCGAGCACGTGACGTGCTGATGGGCTAGCCTTCGAGTGGGTGAGAGGGAGGGGGTGAATGAACAGGGAACCTCAGACAACCTTGTCCAGCCCAAAATGGGTGAGACGGGGTGAATGAACAGCACGGGGGGGTGAGGGCGGGAACCATAGGATACAAACGACACTTTCGCTATGGTGGGGCTGGTCAGGTTTGGGGGGTAACTTCTGCGGTCTGCCGCTTGGTGAATAACCATGGTATAATATGTACAGAGTCTCCGGAGTTCCTGGACTCTAAACTGTTTGCGAAGACTATGCTTGGGTTTTGGTCATTGTGTTGCTTTTGCCTGTTTCGTACCACTTTTACCGCAAAACGACTAAGACGCCCAGAAATTAGAATTGTTGGGTGTTTCCTTCTTGCACAGAACTTTCTCCCTCATTCGGCTTGATGTTGCCCACTAAGCCTGAGTTTTGAATCTTCTGCATGCAACTTGTAAACTCGACAACCCTTTAAACCCTCTCTCCATCAAAGCCCTTCAACCCTAGATGTACGGGGGAGTGGTGCGCAACTCGGGGCAAGTTTAGTGTCAACATCTTTTGGGTGAGACATGCTCTTTGTTCGTACCACTGTTGGCCGCAAACCGAGCACAACAACCCGCACAACGCCCGCAAAAAAACCGTAAACGAGCGCAAATCCCGAAAAATGGGTCAATTGGGTCTGTTTGCATGCACTGCCCCCACTCCATGATTTGGGACCGATGTTCGGTCATGCTTGCAAAGGGACCTGCAAGCACTGCAAAAGGACACTGCTGTCAGAAGTTGTTGGCTCAAATGTCCTCCCAAACAGTCGGCAGCACCTTAGACGCCAGCCTTTGTACTAGTTTTCCAGCGGTTCGTACTAGAACGCCCAGTTTTTCTCCAATTGTACCCATTACCCAAAACGCCCAGAAATGTCTGGGTGTTTGAATCTCCAGGATGGCCATTGTTATACACCCATATGGGTATGGCTCAAAACTAAAAAGCAGGGGTTACGCAGGTTTTGGCCCACGTTTCCACTTTCCAGGGTTCCATTTTGGTATCGGTTTTTTGAGCCACACCCATCTTCTTTGCCGTGTTGCGCATGATCTGTTGAGAGGCCCTAAGTCTCCTGATGGGGACCGAGGGGCCCGAGGGGTGAGGCCCGAGGCTCCGTTCGAATCCAGGTGGCGCTGGTGCTGTTTATGGTCTCTGGTACCATCCTTTTTAACATCACCATCCTGAACCTGGCGGGGGCTTCGGATGGGGGAAGGTGGAGTTGGGATGTGCTGAAACGGCTGTTATTATTTATATTTTTTTGTGTATGTGTGTGTGTGAAAGGCCAACTGTTCAAAAGAGCCGCAGGCCCCTTTGTAGGTGTTTTGTGGCTGTTATTATTTATTTATTCTTGTGAAAGGCCGACTGTTCAAAGAGCCCCCGGCCCCTTTGCAGGTGTCTTTTTGCAGGATGCACGAAAATCTGAGCCTGGCGAGGGCGGGTTTCTTTGGAGAACGTGCCCGCTGATTTTCGGTTTTCGGCGGGGGGCGGGCGACACGAGCTCCCGAGGGTGGGGGTCGGATGGGAGCCAAGCACTGAGCTATCTGAGGCTTTGGGGACATCCCCCAGCTGGACTTGGGGCGGTAAGCCCATCTGGGTGTGGGTCAATAACAGGTAGCCAAAATGGGGCCCTGGTGAATGGCAACGAGGACTAAAACCTGCGGTCCCCTGGTGCTTTGATTTTGACCCATACCCATCTGAGGTAAACCCACCTTATGCATGCTGAAGGTGGATCTTGCGCTTGAAGGGCCTTGGGGGGGTTGCCCTGCTTCGCAAGCCAGAAAAGTAAAATGCCACGACCTCACGATTCCCTTAAACATGGGCTATTGCCCGAAATTATGGGGTGAATTCCCTCTTTTATGGGTAGTTTGAGGCTGGATGTTGGGGAACATGTCCCAAACTACACCCATCCCAGTAATTCATCCGCGAGGACCACCGGGAAGCCTCGAGTCGTGGACGTCACAGTTGTCAAGGGTTGGAGGCTTCTCCCACCCACACCACATAGGTAGTTGTGTGAAAACCCCGAGCGAAGATGTGGTCACATCAAGCTCTCCCAAAATACGATGCAGCGGCTTTTCCTGCTGCAAAAAAACAATGTCAACCCTTCATCATCTCATTTGAAACGCTATTTGCGGATCTCTTAAATCGTGAACTCGGCGCATGAAGCTAGCACAACATCGAATTCAACTCCAGGAACTCGGTAGACATTCTAGTTTCCTGCTTTAAGAGAGGTCTCGAAAGTTGACCTCCTCCGCGATGTGAGTATGGATAGCCGAACTCTGCATTGCATCTTCTTGAAAACTCAATGCCTCAGATGCCAAAATCTGCTGTTGTTGCTGAAGCAAATCAAGGCGTTGTTGCATCTCCTTGATTTGCTTGTCATGCTAAACCAGCTTAGTAATGTCTTGACCCACGGTTGCCTACGAGTAATAAGAGCCTGAGTGGCCTGTGTGGCACATGTGTCTAAAAGACAAATGACTTGAGCGTTCAAGCTTGTGATGGGATCGACCTTGTTAAGCACGGCCAACATTGGCAACTAAAAACAGGCTGCGTGACGACTTGAGGCCCGGATCATTCCGTAGGCCCATGTTTTCTTCTAGAAACCCGCAATATGTACATGCCTCCCCCAATGACCCACCCCAATACCTGTGGGTTGTCTGTAGTGACCATGTATACATCTATAACTAGTACATATTACATACATCGGCAGGTCATCGCCATCTATGGGAACGAGTACGAGCGGGTCAACGCTGAGACTGAGCTCCACTTCATGAAGGAAAGAGCCAAGTACAGCCACCTAGCCGCGAGATCTTGCACATGGACTACACTCGTACCCTCTTGACCGGAAACCACCCTCTAGTGGAGGGGTCACGACCACCCCTTGTGCCGCTCTAACCGGTTGAGTTGACAGGGAACATCCTGATGTTGGTTTGTCTAATGACAACACGAACAAAATGGCTATGCATTTTTCTTGGGAAGCCCTCAAGAGCGGTTGCCCGGTGTTTGGAGCGCTCTTGAGGCATCCATCCAACCATTGCACCGGCCTAGGCTTGATCTATGTGGAGATGCTACACAAGCAGTGCGCTCCTGAGCCCGGTTTCTGTTTCGAAGATGTCGGTGAACCCAGACGCTGACCCAATGAGAGACCTCTACTTGGGTGTTTGGCCAAGTTAGTAAGTTGTTGATAACCTTGGCCATAACCCACTTAGAAGTCCCTCGTTCAGTGGGTGAACTTTGTTATCAAGGGGGGTATTACCCCAAGTGGCTCACTCCTAACTTGGCGAATCGAACATCCTTACGTACTCTCCAATGAGACTCCCTGACCCCTCGGTCCTGAAAACAGTGTTCAGCGGAAACACGGGATTTGCCTATGGCGAGCTCGCTGATTCGGAGGTACGAGCGAAAGCCATGAAAAAAAGGTCCTCTACTTAGGGCTCCCTAAAATTTCAGGTTGCAGAAATCCCGGATTTATGTAGAAGACCACATTGAGCTGTTACTCTCTCAGAAATTTGAGCATTGCAGGTTTGGGGGGTAAAACCAATCACGGATTTATTTGGAAGACCGCATTGAGCTGTTACTCTCTTTCTAGTGGGGAAGCAATTCATAGGGGGGTTCTGGACTATGGTCCTCCGGATTCCTGCAACCTGAACATGAGGCGATTGATGCACATTGTCAAGGAGCTGGCACATGTCAGCAGCGTGGCGTCTGGGCATACAGTTGTTTGGCAGCTTTGCTGAACAGCTAGATCTTATCTGCCCATTGTGGCGAGCTTGCCAATGCCGGGGTAAAACGAGCTCAGCATCATGTAGGTCGTTTACTTGCGAATCCATGATTTCAGGGGAGCTAGTGTGGAATTTGCAGATTATGAATATGAGTGTGCCTTAATTTAGGGGAACCTGAACCTTCCCTTATTTTAAACGGGGAAACCAATAGGAAAGCCAACTATTTTGGGGGGGTCCCCTTGAGAAATATCCTTGCTGGTTGCGAGCAGTAGCTCGCATCAGGAAATGATCAGACTACTGCCCAGCCCAATGCCCCACCAAGATCACGGGGGCTGTTTTGGGGGGCCAACAATTGGCGGGAGAGATGGGTGATTATTTTTTGGAGGCTACCCTTTGGGTGATTTTGGCGGGTTGTTTCAAGCGAGACCAACAAGAAAACTACAATTTGTGTGGGATCCCCCCCCAACAAAAAAAATAAATAAAAAACAGAAAACACACCCAGATGCTATGACAGTTTGGAACCTAAGGACGTGCCGGTGGTCAGCAAGATGATCTTGCTGGCGACCCAGTCTGTGCTCACCGTCAACGAGTGGCATCAGACGCTGGTTTCGACTCTTCGACTTCAGGCGTCGCTTCTGTTCAGTCGTCCAAACCCCAGGGGTTCAGTGGCCACCCTTAAATCAATGGGTCATATGGCTGTGCGTCAAAACTATTGGTTCCATTTTGGGGTAGGTGCACCACCCATTTAAAACCTATTTTAGTGGGGTCGGGATGTTCACTGGGGGTACGGGATTTTGACCCATGGCCATATTTCATCACCATTGTTTACCTAAGGATTGTCATCATCCAAATTCGGTCGACCATGCCTTCAATGGGGGTTGAACCTAGGGCAAAGTGGACCTTCTGACTTTTCGGCTCTGGCATGTTGATCCATTTTTAGTCATTGCCGCAAAAGGTCAATCTTTGATGTCCGGGTCCTTTGGGCAAGCAAGTCGCTTATTATTCAGGCGGCGCGGGCTCTTATTTTGAGTTTCCTTTGTCCAAGGCGGACCTTCTGATGAACAATCGTAGGGCTTGCTAGCTTTGATGCTGTTTGGTCGGAAGCAGCATGATTGTATATACATATATGGATATATATATATATATATATATTATGTGGAAAGTCCTTTTAGACTAGTTGCTGCGAAAGTCTCGCTTGCCCAAACCAAAGCGATCTTGGATTTCCTCCGTTGGGAAAGTTAGTAATAAGTGACAAAAGAATAGAGGCCTCTAGCCTCTAATCACATGAGCAACGATTGGTGTTCGCCAGCATTTGTGGTAAGATGACATGGGTCGCATTAGCTAATTTACCAATAGAAGCAAGGGTGAAATCTTACAAATTCCTTACCACAGTCGAGGACACCAGCTGAAAGCTGTTTATATCCGCAGATGATAATGTTGACTCTCCCGCAAAGTCACAGAAAGGCGATGTTTCCTGAACGTCCCACAAAACTGAAATTACAGCTCACCATCCCAAAAGGGGGTTTAATCCTGCAAGCCTACTCAAAAGTCCTCTTCTTTCTTGGGCTGGAAAAGCTTCCAACCTGGGGACTGTCTTTTCCTTGGCCGAGGAGGCTGCTGGGAATGCTGAAGCCCCAACTGGCGCGCTGCCAACTCGCGCGCTGGCAGGTCCTTGGAGCGCTAGCTCCAGCCGCTCCGACTCCGAAGCGGATTTTGGGTCGCAGAGATGAACCTTCCATTTGCTGAAACGTTGTTTTTGTTTAATTGTTCCGCTTTTAGTTTTAAAGGGAATTGATTTCACCACTGGATTTTAATTTTTTTAGGGGGCGAAAAAGCAAATGGAGGGTATTGTTTGCCCCAACCACTGAAAGCTTTAGGGTCTCCGCCAAGCTAGGCTCGTTCGGGGCAGCTTTCAGGCAGGACTCCGGAGCTGTTGGGACTGCCTGGGCTTATGTTTCTCCTTGTGCAGAGGGTGGTTCCTTTAAAATCAGCTGCCAAAAACGGGGCTACAAATTTACACATGTGCATGTACGAGTATGCACGTGTACATATATATATATATATATACACAAATAGACATACAATTTCATGCATGCATTCTGCTTAGGCATAATATATATATATATATATATCCTGAACTACATATATATATATATATACACATAGAACTACATACATACATCCTGAACTACCCCCCATCCTGAACTAGCCCCCCCCCCCCCCCGCTTTCTCCGAAACTGGCGCGCCATGTTCTCAGTTGGCGCTGGCGGCTGCGCCTTGGCTGCTGAAGGCGCTGCTGCGGATTTTGGACACGCTGCCGATCCTGGGCCGCTCAGCCTAACTCAGCGGGCAGTCAGCGACGAGAGAAACGGCGGGCAGCTGGAAGGGTTTGAACCATCTGAGGACAGCCTTTTTTTTCTGCATGCCTACGATAGCCACTGGAAGCGCTGGGAAGCACTGGGCAGCCGCTGAGGTGCTTGCCTCATCTCCATCTCGCAGATCGCGTGGCAGGTGGGCCGTTTGCGGTCCCTGCGCCTGTTTTTTTGGGGCGGGGGGGGGGGGGGGGGTGGGGCGAAACCGCTGGTTTTGTGTTTGTTTTTTGGGGGGCGAGACCCCGAAACCGCTGGTCAGAGTTAGTTTGTTTACAAAACTCACGGAGAAGGCCTAATTGGAACTCGGGTTCGGCTCTTAGAAAGCCGCGAAGGGGACCCCTTGAAGTTGTAGAAACACAGCGGGGACCCCACTTGCTGACCCAAAACACATTGATCTAGGGGTTGATTCGCCATTTTTGGTTGGGTTTTTGATGGTTTCCTGAAAAGATTCGGATCCCTGGAAAGAATTCCCCATTCTTGTGGGTTTTTGATGGTTTCCTGCAAAGATTCGGATCCCAGAATGGGGAAGGTAGCCCTCGAGTTGCCGGTCTTTGATGCGCTTTTTGTTTGTTTCCCGAAGCCCTCAAACAGGGATCGACGACAGACTCCTTGTCAGGGCGTAGCTGGCACCACTTTTGTGGCAGCGAGTGATGTGTTTGGTGTGGGGGGGATGTTCGGGACATGAGGAAACCTGGACTCCCGAAGCCAAGTCAAGTGGCCAAGCCTAGACTGCAAGCAGGAACCCTCAAAATGGGGAAGCCGCACTTGCCCAAAGCGAATCGACCTTTGGACCTTTTGGTTTTCCCATGTTGGCAACCATTTTTAGTGAAGGCCCCAAAAGGTTAACCTTCTATTTCCAGGTGCTTTGGGCAAGTGAGTTGCTTTACTTTGGGTTGTCCTTTTCGACCACCTTCTCAACCGATGGAGGTGTGGGTTTCCGTTGAAGAACATGTTATTCCCCAACAGCTGAAAGCTTTGGGGTCTCAGCCCAGATAGTCCGGGGCGGCCCTGAGTAAGGTTCCACGAGGGTTCCACCAGGGTTCCACCAGAATTCCACGAGGGTGGTTCTGCGAGGGCTGCGCGGGGTGGTGCGAGCATTAAAAAGAGCACCGCATGCTGGTGGGGATATCACCAGAGCTTATTTTGCTTTGATCAGCCTCCCCCTTTTAGTGTTCCCCTACAAGTCTATGATTTCTTCTGTAGTCTTCCTCAAAAAACAAACAGCTATCTCTCCCAAAATCGCTGGCTCGAGCATGTCTGCTCTTTGCCGCGCGAAACCGGGTTTCTGGGGCGTCGCCTTCGGTGCTCGCATCCGATGCGTCGGGGCGGTCGGTGCGTCGATGCGGGTGGCGAGGCCATGCTGATCCAAGCGGACTGGTTCCAGCCGGATGCTCCGGAGCTGGCGCCGGGGGTGGAGGTGGTGAAGGCTCGGGGAAGAAGCGAAGCGGCGACGAAGGGCTTTCGGGTACTTCTGGCTGGTGGGTGAAGAATTGGGTAACCCCAAAATATGCATTCTAGGGGAACCCCAAAGTACAGTTTAAAGCCTTTCCTGACTGGATGCCATGGCTTTTTCACTCTTCACTTCCCAGAGGGTCCCCTCCCTGGTACCTTCTAAGGACGTACTGAAGGAGCACGTGCTGAAGGACCTCTTTTTGACCCCTCAAAAGCCATCCTCAAGAACCAAGCGACCCTCTGGGTTCCGGCTATTCCACTCAAAACTTGGGGCAACCCCGCACTGGAACCCTGGTAGTTGCCCTACACGTCCGATCAATGGAGTCTTGGGGATATTTTGGGGCTCCAAAATTACGTAGGTTCGTAGGTTTTAAGATCCCTAGTCAGCACTTCGGGGTGTGGTAAGCCCCGATCGGGGTTCCTTTCACCGGAGTCTCTTTCAGCTGGGTAGAATATTTTTGTTAATGCGTTTAAAACATCAGCTTTGTGGCCCATTGCAGATGAGTTTCCTTTGGCAGGGGAGATGTTCTGCGGGCAACAAAAAGAACACCCTGCTTTCGGGTTTTGGCTTCAGCATGCAACCCACCACCAAAAGCTACAATAGGAATGAACACCTTTTTGCCTCGTGGCCAGAGAACGCGGTGAACACTGCAGGGACTGGGCGCTAAATGGCCAAATTTTCTCCCCTCTCCCCCAAAGGAATTCAACATGTGACGGGGATGTTTTTCAAACAAAGCACCCAGTTGATTGTCTCGGGCAAAACATCAATTTAATTAAAGGAGAGTTGGTGGCTCCAAATGAGCAGCGCCGTAAACCCTGACAATACAAAGTAGTAAAGCAAAACATGGGGTCGCGAAAGCATCGCGCAAGGGTTCGCGAAAGCAAGTTCATATGTCCGCTGTTTACACAAGAGTATTCGCCACGGCTCAAATAGGGCCCCCCAAAGGAATTCAACATGTGACGGGGATGTTTTTCAAAAACAGCACCCAGTTGACCATCTCTGGCAAAACATAAATTTAAAGGAGAGTTGGTGGCTCCGAATAGGGACCTGTCTTGATGACCCCAGTTTAATCCCAGTCCGCTGACTAGAAATGGCCCTTGACTTAGGCCACCTCAAGGGCCAGTGGTGTTGGAATCTATCTGCAGGTCTTTAGAAGGCAGAACAGGAATACAAGCATTCGTGTGGTTGGTGTCTTTGGACTTGAACCAGGCTGGGACGCATGCAGATCCTGGGGAGAAGTGACTTTTGGCCTTGGCCTCGAACCTTAAAACCGCCTGGATTTCGGACGCCCATCGAGGAAAATACAACCCCCGATCGATGGGATCTTGAGGCTCCACGTTCCACGTTGCGCCACTCGGGGCTTGGGTGGCTTCGGACCAGGCCACCTCATGTTGAAGCCCTGATTGGAGCCGGCTGGAGAAGCCGATGGCTCTCAAATGGCCCGCAAGAGAGTTCAAAGGAGAGCACTCAACGAAAACAAATTCGACCGCCAAATTTTCCCGAACTTAATTTGACAGCCTAATTTGACAGCTTCCTTCCACTTCGCTTCGTCCCTCCCACCCCCCTCTCCCCCCCGGGCTCATTCGCCCTTCCGGACGTCAGACCAGTGGAGAGGGCCACGGCGTGGTGGAATGCCAGCAGGGAGATCTTTGGAAAGTGCCTCTGATGAATCGGCTCCTCCAACGACGATCTGAGCTGTTTAGAAAGTGGCTCTGTCGTGTATTCCCCATAGAATGCGGCTCCAACGATCTGAGCTGTTTAGAAAGTGGCTCTGTCTTTTATTCCTTTTGTTTTAAATGCGGGGTTTGTTTTTCGGTGTCCCTTTAAAATTACGCCAAAGAGTACTCTCAGCAATACACATCCCCAATTAGCCCCTTTGTTGGGTGAATTTCCAAGGTGGCATATAGGGAGCCCTGTGTTTAGTTGGCAAGCTTTCACTACACCTTGGATTAGAATCCTGTATATATATATATATAATTATGTGGCTCAAAGAGTTTAAATTTTTCCGGCTAGTCGGCTATTCTATTTAGCGGAGGCAACCAAAAGACCCTCATTTGGTCCCTCATGTGAGATTTGCTTTCCGTGAAGTTGGGGGAGACACGGGAAATCCACTAAATGTCCTACAAAAGCCGGGGCCTCACTAATTCTCCCATGTCCTTTTGGGGAATAAGTAGTTCTGACAGTGCCTTTTGCAGCAAAGATCCATTCAGTATGTCAGGGAAGTGGTTAGTAATGGGCAAGTATTCAACGTATTGCGGAGACTTGCAAGCATGACAAATTGGCAGTTGATTTGCCCATGGTTGGCAACTTAGTGACTTTATGTACGCTGCCCCTTTTCGACCTTAAGTTGGCACCCCTCCTTTCGCCCCCCCCCCCCTCTCCAATCCACCAATGTTTTGTGAGGGCCTCCCCTTGTTTGGCTTTCTTCAAGCACCTCTAGAAGGGACACCCCACCCATGTTGGGCGTCCGATTCCTGAAACACCCAGATCGAACCAGGCATAACTTTGGTGCATCTTGCTTGGATGCTAGGACTTTCACTTCTTGCCAAACGGGTTTTCCGAATCAAACCACCAAAAGTTGAAACCTTTCAGCAGGGAAGCAGATTTCGCAACCAAGATAACGGTGTAGGGGGAGACCCCGTCAGACGGGGCTCACGTGGGATGGGGCCGACTCACATGGCGAGGTGAAGCTATCGCATGCCAACGGGGAAGAGCTGCTTGGATCGAGAAGGGATGGATTGAATCCGTCGGTGGGTTTGAGCTGACAGGGATGGAACCATCTGCTTAGGATTAGTGTTTTTGTTTCTGCCCCGGTTGTGTTTTTTTGGGAATCGATATTACTGCTGGACATGTTTTTTCCCCAGGGATGCATTCGGATGAAAGAATTGCCTGGGATTATTGTTTATTCCCCTGGTCGTTTTCTTTTTTTTTGTTTTAACAATGTGGGAAACGATCTCACTACTGAACATTCGTTTTTCTCATTTTTTCCCCGGGGGGGCTGAAGCAGTTGGAAGGATGGATGAATTGGGCCATACATGTTCTGTATTCCACCCTGGAGCATGTGGCACATTGCTTGGGGTCAACAAGACTGGTGTCACTTTACCCAGAAAAGTCGGACAATCATTGCGGGGGTTGAGGAAACCGAGCCTCACACACGCCCGGATACCTGGGGCTTTCGCGAGGTTCTACCTGGCCAAAGAGAGCGAGCTCGCCATCCAAAATTGCGGCTTCCTGTGGCGTGGCAGAAACCCAGACCGATTTCTAGCGTGTCGCAAGGAAATCCACATTTTTTGTGTTTTTAATTAGAAAGTGTTTTTTGTTTTATTTGTTTAATCATTTATTTGTTATACATATATATATATATATATGGTACCCCCCCCCCCCATGGACCCTGGTTTGGTGCGGTTGACCTGTATTTTCCAGTGTTTTATGCTTCGTTTTGCTTCTTGGATTTGTGTCAAAATTGGGGGGAGGGTCGTACATGTATATGATACGCATGCATGCATACAGATGTGATAAAAGCAATGACATCAGCACCTGCAATCTCAAAGAGTTTGAATGCATCCAAGAATACAAGAGCAACTCAGACATTTTTAAAAATTATTAAAAATTATGGGATTCAAGATTCAAGATTCAAGAATGTGAGAAAATATTTTCTGGGAATCTTGAATCTTGAATCTTGAATCCCATAATTTTTAAAAAGTTTTAAAAATTCCAGGGTTGTCCCAATACTCTCGGTGTTCAATAAGATTCTCGGAAAAGTTTTCCGTGAAATAGTTCAATCCAGTGGTAACGGATGTTCGAGGTGATAGAACAACTTGAACATTTTAGGGGTTGACCAGGATGGATGATTCTCAGGAAAGTGGTGGTTTGTGGGCTCCTCAATATTGATCCCCAATCCAGTGGTAAAGCACTTTCAAGTGTTAGAAGAACTTGAATGCTATTTGGGTTTGGCCAGGATTGACAATTCTCAGGAAAGTGTTCTGTGTAATCTTCAACATTGAATCTTCCATCCGACAGTAGCAAATGTTCAAGTGCTTAGCGATCCAGTGGACACACTTTCAAGTTAAGACAAACTTTCAAGTGCTTTTGGTGAGCTTCATGTCAGCTATACTCATGTTGACCCCTTTCCAGGAGGTAAACAAAGGCAGGTGCAACGCTCAAAAATACTGCATTTTCCAGTATTTTATGAGGAGGCGCAGGATCATTGGGGGTACTATATATGTGTGTATGTATGTGTATATATAGATATACATATGTATGTACGTTCACACACCGTCCCCCACCCTCTTCAACTACCTGTCCACATTTGCTCATCTACTACCTCCACCTTTTGACATAGAATTAACTTTCCTGCGCAAATAGAACTTTAAATGCAACGGTTTAGCTAGAATCCCTGTTTCGAGATAGTCTTAGATTTTGAACCTCTCTTCCCTTGAAATTTCCCTTTGGAACACCTTCTAACAAGTTCAATGTCGGACCTTTCTTATGCTACAAAAGGGCCAGAATGTAAACAACACAAATCCTATTTTTAATTTCCAAATGTTTAGCCATATTTAATATGAATTATATTTGAGATGAGTCTCTTCACTTGATATTATCAAAAGCAAATTGAGTTGTTCGTCTTAGATTATACTTACCACTTGGATTATATTTGGGAAAAAACTTCCATCTAACTTCTTGTGTTATAGATTAGTTGGAGTTTAGCCGAAAATATATATTTACATTTGCATGTAGCTGCTATTTGGAAAGGATTTGCTTGTTTAAGCTGTAATTGAACATAAACACATTTTTGAAAACTATATCCATACTAAACTATATTCAAAATTCCAATTCTAGTTGAAGTAACATCTTGTGTGCAAAGGGTATCATACTGGGACATTGTGGAGGACTCCGGGCTCCAAATTATCACGCTTTGGGGACCCACAATTGGAAATTTCGAGAATATAAACTTGGAAATTCTAGATTTGCCATCCCCAAAAGGCAGTAAAACCAGGGTCCATGGGGGGGGGGGGGTTGCATATATATATATATATATACATATACGGGCGGGGGGGGGGATGGTTTTTTCAGGATCCCCTTGGGTACGAGGGTACTTTACTCTTCTTCTTTTTCTGGACTCTTGCTTGGGTCGGGAAGCTTCGGGTGTGTTTCCTTTATTAAAACTGCCAAAAAAGGGGTACCCCCTACAAAAAGACAACCCCATCTTTTACTGGCAGGCATCGTCCATTGTGACGTGTGTTTGAAGGGTCAACTTAGGTCACATCCTCCCCTACAGTTTTAACTTGCCACCCAACCCCCTGCGCCCCCGCCCCTTTTTGGCCCGAAACCCAAACCCACCCCCACCCACCCCACCGAACCCACCCCACCGCACCCCACCCCACCCACCCACCCCTCCCACCCCACAAGCTGGAAGCACTGGGATAGGCCAAGCACACAAGAATATGGTGGCTCCCAAGAAATGACCGAGCGAGTTGTGCATGCCCTCGGCCATGGATCATGACTTCTGTCCCGGTTTGCACCATTTCCGCCGCCAAAAGAGAAACTCTTTGGTGGGTTTCATGTTACTGGCAGGAAGGCATCTTTTAGTTTCCCACTTGCCACAAAGGAGCGACAAAAGTCAAAGAATCTAAGCATGCAACCAGCAGCACTACAGGTTCCCTTTGCTTCAGCCAAACCTCTTCGAGCCGCTTCAGTGGCGTGCGGCGCGCCGTCCGAGGTGGATCTGCCACCGAAGCGACACTTGCCTAAGATGAGCAGCGGGGGTTTGTTTGTTTTTAGTGGTCTGCAAAAACCGTCAGTTTGCTGCTACCATACCGGGGTTGCAAAGTTGGGTTCGGATTGGGTTTCATCAGGTTTGCCTCCACTTCCCTTTTCTTTGTGGCAGGTTCAATGGAAACCAACCAGTAAGTTGCAACTTCTGAAGTGGGAAATGCAGTGATCCATGATTTGGGGACCGCTCTAATTGACCCATCACGCAGACCCCCTGGTAAGTTTGATCGGAGAGTGTCCCAGTTCAGAGGCAGTCCTTCACCCCCCCTATTTATATCTTCCAAGTGGACCAACCCGAACCTAGATCATTCACCTCAACCGAGACCGCAAAAAAGATTTCCAATGAAATCGAGGACGCCTAACCCAATACTTCCAGCTCCCACTATTGTAATCAGTGTTTTCCCTATAGGTTTTACATTATGGCTTCCGCTGGTTACCTACTAGCATAGCAACTGGAGACACGTAGCCTCAGGACTACGCTGAGACCTTCTTCTTCGAGCGCCGCACTCAGTCGAACCAGCTTCGAAAGTCATGCCGATCGCGTATGGAATCCACATGGCTGTGGCTCAAAAAAACGGAATTCCAAAATGGCTTGCCCTGGTAAGTGGGAACATGGGTACCAAATCCTGCGGTTTGCCCCTCCGATCGTCGAATTTTGCGCCACATATCCACGGCATCCACGGCGCTTTGTTTTTGCGAAAAAACCGATCGGTGGCGGCCAAGGACTGAAGAGGTCTCGCGGAAGGACTTAGAGTCCCTTGGCTCCCTTAGATCGGTCAGCGGAGGCGGATGTTTCTCTTACAGGGCTCCTTAAAAGATACATTCAGGCTCCAATCTGAATCCACAATGCATCTTAACCACTATCAGCAGGGCTCCTTCAAAGATACATTTTGCGCAACCAGTTGAAACATGTGAGGCTTTTGCAACACCAACATGAAGTTGGAAACCACCATTTACAAGACAATGCTCAGGTGTATAATGTAAGGATCCCTGTCTTACTGCCCCAGTTCCGAGCATGTTGAACTTTCAGGGGCAGAGTACCCTCAGCCCTGCTCGCGCCATGAGCAGTGTTTGGGCCCCTTTTCCCAACCAGCCTAGCGCTGCTTGGCAGTACAGGTGAAGCAGCGTAGGTTGCACCCTCACAATTTCTACATACACCACCCCACGTGGTGCTTGATTCTCCAAAACCGGTTGCTTTTAAACTTTCCTTGGGGGCATTCTGGCAAGACGGCTTTAAAGTTGAAGTGTTTCAGCCCCAGTTACCTCTTTTCTTGCTATGACAAGAAGTCAAGTAGGAACTTCAGCCGACCAAACATAGGGACCCGTGGCTTCTCTACAGGCATGGAGAACCCGTTTGCCCAAAGCGAATCGACCTTTCAACCTTTTGGTTCCCCTGATTTGGTCCATCTTTGCAAGTGAGGAGCACTTGGCAAGGACCAGACCCACTGATTCGTTGGTTTGCAGACCCCCCCCTTTAAGACGAAAAATCACTTGGATGGGATTGTCTGGGACTTAGCTTAGCAGCTAAGTGGTGTGTAGCCCGGTTAGCAGCCACTTAACTCTGCGGCAAGCCCTTATGAGTGTGGTCTACTAGCTGAAAAGCAAGAGGATGCTTTTTAATTGTGGATGGCCATGTCCCCAAACCAACGAGCAAATCAGTACATTTCCTGGCTGGCCTTTGGTGTGACCCCAAAGGCACCAAAAGGACCATGGGGTTAGGCTTGACCTGTTGCCCAAAGAGCAACCCATACTTTTTGTCGGTTTCCAAGGGCCCGGAATTCGATTGAGTCGGTCACCTGAAGGTTGGAAAAACAACCCCGCCCGTATGCCAAGTGCAATCCGTCTTGTGTGGCCAAGTCACGTGGCGCACCAGCTGGATGAAACCAACAAGCGGCTGGACCACCTCGAGCGACCCTTGGCAGTTCAGTTGAAGAGGGTTTCTTACAAGTCTAGGGGTTGATTCCCCATTATTTTCAACAATCGTTCTTTCAACAACCTGCTGTTTTCCCTGGGTTTCCGGAGGTTTTCTAGAAAGAAGGATCACTGGAAAGAATGGGGAAGGTACCCCTAGAACAAGTTCATCCACTGTTCTAGAGTAGCTTGGGCTCTCCTCCAAAATCATTTCATATCTTACCCGGTGATTCCATTTCGCTGTGTGAGATCACCAAGGAAGGAAAATGGACCGAAGGGTTTCCCCGAGGGGCGAAACGCGCCGGATCGCCTAATTGTGGGTATACGTGTCCAATTCGCCGGGGGTGGGGGCCTGAAAGGGACAGGGGAGCGGGGGAGGGGGGCACATTATGGGGTGCCCTCGAAGAAGCACAATCCCATGTGAACCTGAACCGAACTAGGCAATATGGGACTCTGAAAATCAGCGGTTTCCCTTTGTTCCCCTAACCCACAAAAGGGTACAATCAAAAACCAACACATTCATTTCTGATGGACCAATCCTGCACCACGAAACCCCCATGGTTGGTTTGTTGGTCTTTGCACAGGTGGCTCGAGTCGGAAGCCGGGGTTTCTGAGTTTGGTGTGAGACCGCAGCCGGTGATCCACGGCCTATGTTTTGCTCTCAAGCTTCGCCGAGGGATTCTTTCCCTCATGACTTTCAGTCATGGCTATGTTTGGTTGGATCTTTGGACTTCCACTTTTTGGGACAGTTCTTTCATCGGACCCACACACACACACACAAAAAACAAAAAAACACCTCACTTTTTGTGGGTTGCTACGGCCCATCTTTTTGGGCATGGCTAGGACCCAGTTTCGGTTGCGGACCGGGCACGCAGCATGCGTCAGGAGTCCTCGGCGATAAGCTGGACGTGCTCCTGAAGCACCCCGGCGCGATGCATGTGTTGGCAACTTGTGACGACGGGGGCTCCTGTTGTGATCTAGGTCCCCCGCTAGGTGACCTTTTTAACCTCTTTTTTGGCTGGGAAGGGTTCACCAAAAATAGACTACAGAAAAAGAGGTACCCTTATTCTAACCTCTCTACTGGAGGACCTAGTGGTGGTAGTTCTGTGGGAAACCTGGCATTTTAGCGGAAAGCAGAGCATGAACTCAAGAGAGACCAAGCATGTTTGGTTGGTATTTGAGGGGAAACCAGCCGGAAGACACGTAATCAATTTGCTGGCTCTGCTCCAGGTGTGTTACGTTTTCAGGTTCGCTGTGCATCATATTTCAGTGCGATTACACCCGTACTGTGCAGTGCGCCCCGTTGCGTGACGTTCGCTGGCAGTGCAAGCGGAAAAGATGTGTCCTGTCAAGATTGATAGCCGCAAAGGTGTATACGGTCGGCGGCACGCAGCCACGTCGATTGCCAACAATTGGTTTCTATTTAGCTGTTCTCGCCGCATGGTGGGATAGCTGTCTGACCTTTTCTTTGCACAGGCGCTGCAGCAGGCTGCCCTTGTGGTGTAATTAAGGCGGTCGCTGCCTGTGCACAACTTGCTACGCGCATGCTCCTTCAGTTGCGGCTTCTTGCCTTCGGTTTGTTGTGCGTCTATCGCAACCGCGTGACAGCAAAGAGGAAACCAAACAGGTAGTTTGTGGTCCATTTGGGCGGGGAGGTGGAATCATTAAATTCAGCCACGGAACTCACCGATTTTCCCACACCTTAGGCCTTTGGACATTGAACACGCTTTGTCTTGGGAGAGACTTATGACAAACCGCACCAAAACATTTGTTGTCTTTTGGCAAGGTAACCTTCACTGTTCTTGGCATCTTTTTTTGTTTTTGTTTAGTTTGTTGGTTCTGTTCAAATTTACTGGGGGTCTGCAAAAAGGCAAAGTTTATTGCTACCATACCAAGACTAAACGGGTAACTGCTCAGGGTTTTCTGAGTGCGTCGGTTTGAGGGTGCCAATTTTGGTTGGCTCGAAACCAAAAGCAGCCCTTTGCCAGTTTCGGGGCTCTAGGACCCCCAAAAAAGCACACCTGGAGTCTCCATGACCCTTTAAAAATGGGGTCATTACCCAAAATAAAGGGGTCATGAGTCATGGACCCTTTTTTAAAGGGTCATGGAGACTCCAGGCACCCATCCGGCAACCAATCACTTTGCTCCGAGGCTTTCGGATTTGGAGGCGGACATTTGAGGCGGAGGAGTTGCCGGTGTTTTGCTTTGGATCGGGCGTTCGACGGGTTCCTCTTTTGAGCTCAAGCCTTTGGCTTGAGACAAGCCCTGGGATCCTGGATCCCTTATTTCAAGATGAGGACAGAAGTGGCAATGAAAGGACTGAACGTCGTTTTTTTTTTTGTCAGATCCATATGCCCAAGAACGCCCTTGGTCCAGCACCAATCCTGTCCGATGCTGAGAAGCGAGCGGTGCATCGCCCTTCCAGCACGGTCTTTTCGCGCGCGGCGTGCGCGCGCACGTAGGAATCGATTTAGCACCAAAGGATCCACGCACGCCCACTTCCCTGCTATAGAGTGCATGCGACACACATTATGTACATTGGGTATGATGAACATGAATATACATGTATGTCTTATTGTGTAGATGTTTGGGAAAGGGGTATGTGCCGCATGCATGTGAGCATGTATTGTGCATGCGCACATGTAAATGTATGTGGCTGACCAAGCAAACACATAGGCAAGCGGCAGCAAGGACATAAGGAGCAGGATTTCTTAGTTCCACCCGGCATGTGTGAACTGAGCTTTAGGTAGTATGCGCTAATCATTCGTTGCAGACCCTCAAAGTGTCCATAATTAAACATGGATTAGGTGCCTCAAAATAATGGGGTGAGTTCCTTTGTTTATGGGTAGTTTGAGAGTCCAGGTATACACTATAAGAGCCAAACCAAGTTGTGTTGACGGTGCCGGCGACTTTAGAGTTAAGTTAAAGTCGTTAAGAAAATGATACGACTAGTTTTGTGTAGTCCCTCCACGGTGCGCAAATTACGGGCTTACTGATCCGGGGTCAACACGAGCGCAAACCCCAGGTTTGCAACTTGTCTCCAGTTTGAGAGTCACAGTGGCCTATGGGGCACCAGGTACCTCGGTTTATTTCCGATGGCTTCGCCTGGCATTGGCGAAACGCCAAAGGGAAACCTTCCAAAGCTTTGGGCCATTTGGGCCTAGTACAGGGCTCCTTAAAAGATACGTTTTGCCCATTTGAAACATGGCCTTTCCCAACATGCTTGGACTTGGCGAACCCACGCGATCGGTGAGTCAAAAGTGGGTGTTGGTTTTTGTTACTCGCTTCCTGGGTTCCTCAACATTATACTTTTTGGGTTTGGACTATGTTAGTGCTAAAATAAAGCTTTGGACTGTTGCTAGGCCATCCACTCAGGAAGTGAGTTTAGCGGGATTCATGTTTAGAAGACAAGACAGAAGGATGCTGGCCATTTTCAGCAGTCCTTGTTTGATTTGGGAGCTGCCCAGACAACGTGCTGAAACCTGGAATGATGAGTTGTACTGCGGCACCCGTCATCATTTCTTTCCTTCAAACTTCCTCCAGTGAAAAACACATTTTGGCTTGGGCGGTTTCCTTTTATGTCGGTTTGGACATTACACAGCCGTGGCATCGTCAGATCACAGAGGAGGTTCTCGCGTGGCCGTGCATTTCCGAGTGAGCTTCCATGGCAATGGTTTGCCTGCACTGGTTCACAAGCCGGTGCAAAGTGTCGGTTTCCCGTTTGGTACTTGAAGGGGCTGCTTACTTAGTGAGTGGTTTGTATCCGTGCTATGCCATGGTTGCAAGTCCCCGTTCAGCGGGTTATTGCCATGGTCAGTATCCACTTGCCTAGTATGTTGGCCCTTCAAGTCTTTCAGTATGCCAAACTTTTCCTCGCAAAGAGGGAACGCCCAAATCGGACCGCCTTGACGCGAAGTCGATCGCGAGAAAAGGTTGTTGGCGCAGAAATGCGCTGTCCTTCAATCAAGAGCTTTACCACTGAGACCTGCGAAGCGATGTTTTGGGAAGTGTCGAAACAAGGGGGGAAACTTGCATGTCCCTGAACCCAACCCCGCTCAAAAGCAGACAGCCACCCAGTTGGCCTCGTTTGACAAGCCTCGTTTTGGCCTTAAGGCTTGTCAACCTCTGGTGTGTCTGATTGAAATCGGTGTCCTCCTTGACTGTTGCCCGGCGCAATGTGTCCCTTGCTTGCAAGAGGAAGTGGGTCGGTCTTTTTCAGGATACCCTTTTTGGAGTGGTTTTAAAGGGAAACCAAAAGGAAAACCGCCGTCCCCTGGCCCCCGTTCCGAGCAAACTTTGCTGAGGCAGTGGAAGAGGCGCAGCGAGAGGCGGATGCGCAGCTGGAGGCAGGATGGGCTTCGAGAAGTTTGGGCCGCCCAGTTTGTTTTGACGAGTTTCCGGGCTTTGGTTGGGTACGGGTCAAAATTAAGCCACCAGGGGACCGCAGGTTTTAATCCTTGGTTCCATCAGCCAGTTGGGAAGCTTGTGAACAACTCGCTGCTGGCATGATTTATTTGATTTATGCATGGGGGTTGGTCAATATTCTTTTCGGACCCAAAACGACCATGGGCAGTACTTTGTCCACTTAGTGGAGAATATCATCGTTTTTGTTGGTTGCCCTAATGGTCATTCCATGTAAAGGACCTTTTGATCCACCCCCACATGATTTATATATATATATATATTTACAGGGCTCCTTAAAAGATACATTTTGCAACCATTTGAAACATGGCTTGTTTCCACCAAGGGAAACCACCATTTGCAAGTTGCAATGTTCAGGTGTATAATGCATCGCAGAACCCGGAGGTCCGACACCGTACCACGCCCCGAAGTGCTGCTTTAGGGGATCTCAAGACCCGCCATCCATCGATCGGACCCTTAGGGCGCTTGGTTTTCTGTGGTGCATTTTGCCAAGGGATGTTAAAACTGGACAACTGTTTGCCAACTAATGGGTGTTCCGAATCAAAGCACTAAAAGTTAAACGTTTAGCTCTTGACATATCCCACAAGTTTATCCCTTGCAACCAAGGGATCCCGGATCAACAAAGCACCCTGAGTTTTGGGTATGGACCATATTAGTGGCAAACCAACAAATTGGCTACTTGGGTTTCTCCACTTCTCTTTTGCGGAACCTCCAAAAGTGGCGATCGATTCAATGAAAACCAGCAGTAAGTTGATAAACAGTTGACTTGGGGAAGTCCAGTGAGCCCTGTTTTTGGCTGCCAATCCACTGGATCCACGCGTTCGCTGAGACAAAGCCCTCGGTAAGTCATGGCCTATACGCGCCGCCAGGCGGAGCGTGAGCAGTTGCTGGACATGGCGGAGGAGGCCAAGTTGGAGGCCGGGACCCGGGCCACAATCGATTGCCGCGTTTTTGGGATGCCTTTGTTTTTGGGGGTACTTGTTGTAGTACACTGGTATGCAAAATAATTCAATTCTACATAATTCGTAAATATATATATATATATAATATACATATGTATGATGTATCATTATGTTTACTATTGGCTTTCTTGTGCTTTTCGAGGGAAACCCGAGAGAAAACATGTCCTTGATTCATGGGCACGATCTTAATCTTTCAGTTGCACCCTCATAGTTGCACTTCAAACGCTGGTTTAAAGGACTGCTCCTCGATCAGTGAATTTGATGACCACACAAAACAGGCGCTTAAACGGGCCCTTGGAGTAAGTGGGGGATGTCAGGAGCTTGACAATTCAATCCTCAGGGGCCCTGCCAACTACCCGCCCCAACCACTCAGGCCTTAGTTGGCGGAACAAAAATGGGCCGAAGGCTTACTAAGCTTGACGCTTCCCAGCCATACCTTTAGACTTTTAACCTTTCGGGGGTTTTCTCACATGGCTGTCAAAAGCAGGAACCATTTTGGAACCATGGTAGACGCAAAAACAGACTAGAACCTGCGGTCCATATCCTGGTGGTTTGGTTTTGACTCGTACTTACATACCCCCCTAACAGTTTAACCTTCAGCAAGGAATCAACAAACCACTTATTATTCCCGTAGCCCTTTGGCGGTTTTTTCGGGGGAGATGGTAGAGTCCCTGAAAATCGCATTCGCAGGCTCAAGCAGATCGAGTGGCGGAAGTTGTGTCCGGAACTCAGCGCTCGCTGAGACTTGATTGAGGTTTGGTCCCAAGAAATCGGTAGTCCTTTCTTTCCCATGGTCTCCAAAACAAACATTATTTTCAGACAAGTGTCCAACTTCCAGGGAACATGGGTGGTTCCTGACATGCACGATGGGTGAAGCGATGGGACCAACTCTGAAAGAAGAGCATAGTCCATAAAAGGCCATGGGGACTTACTAAATGTCAACCCCGCAAGAAACAAGGGGCACGCATTGTCCAGTGTCAGTGGCATATGTTGCTTCATTGATGCCATAGGGCCAAGCGGGCATTGAGCCGGACGATCATGAGTGGTGCAGCAAGGGGCAGGGCTATCGGAAGTGAGTGGAAATTTATCCATGGTCGTGGATCCCACTTCCTGTGTCTTGGGCCATTGGAGGGCCATCGAAGGTGTCAAATCGATCGACAGGTCATTGAGCAAGGGCTTCCAAGCCCTGGAGGAGGTGGTGAAGAAGGACCCGGCCGTGTGCCATGAGCAGTGGCTCAGTTTAAAGCAAACCCAGTGCGTTCAGTTGCGTAGGTAACCAGGTATTTATATTTTGAGTGGCTCAGCTAGTGCTTTTGAGTTGCCACTAAAGGAAGGTAGCCAGGTATTTATAGCTCCGGGTTTTACATGATGGGTTCCACTGGTTGCCTGACATAGTGGCTTGCCTGGAAGCACTGGGGAAGCCGCTGGAGACGGGAGCACGTCCACTGCTTCGACTTGTAGTAGGCACGGTGTCAACGGTTCAACTAACTTAACATGTAATGATGCAGTGGTGAATGTGCCCCATACTGCCAATACCATTCCGTTTCAACTGTTTGCAGGCGAGCCAGCAAGTATAGCACACTGAGAAGATGGTTGCCATCAGACATGATGTCTCCAAACAATGTTTGGCAGCAACCTGGACTTTAGTCTTCAGTCGAGCTTGCCAGCCTACGTCTCTTTTAGCAGCGGCCGCCGCGGTGCTGTGTTGTCTCTGAAGGCAACATGCTGCTAGGCTATACTCTGTGAAACAAGATCCTAACGTTGACCAAGGATTCACAACCTCGTGCTTGATTGGATTGGGGGGGTGGCGTGTCCCATGCTGGAGGGAGTCCGGATCACTGTTGGGGGAAACCTCCCCGATCAGTCCAACAGGTTCAATGATCTGGGGCCACACTTCACGTTGCAGGACGATGCCATGATGAAGCAGGCACATGCCTACAACCGTCGCTCGGACGGCAACTTCAGGCAGGACTTAGTCTTGGGCAAGGAGCCAGTTTTTCCCCAAGAACCCAAGAAATGAGTCTCTGACCAAATAGGCTCAGCAATGGTTCGCAGTGTTTCTGGCAGTTTGGGCCAGTGCTTCACAGCCATGGTTATACGACGATAAGTGGGCTATCGATTCCTAACCACCCACTGAGTAATGAGAACCCTGGATTAATGCACCCGTGCTATTAGTAGGGGCACAACGAAAAGGGCCAGGGGTTCTGCACTATTTGTTCCCATTGCTTGGATCTGAGTTGGAAAGCTTCCCTCGGCTGAGGTCTATCCACGGCAGTGCTCAGCCTTGAGGCGTGCGGATTGGTTGCACGTGTCCAGGGTGGCGAATAGGTCATGCTGCTGGTGTAGAACTAGCTCCAGACCGTGCCCCAGACCTTGCCCAGGCTAGCCCCAGCCTAGCCCCAGGCCTAGCTCCAGGTCTAGCTCCAAGACCTGGCCCCAGACTGCCCAGAGTAAGTACATGGTAAAACTCTCCTACTCGTGTCAACTTGCCATCCTAGCCTACAATGAGCAATGGGCGAGCATTTGTTTCTGGATGTTCGTTTCAGGATGCTATTTTTTGAGAGTAGGGTTTGTCTCTTGTCGAGAGTACCCTTTTGTTTGTTTGCTTGACATGGACACTTCCCCTGCAAAAGACGCACCCAGCAATCCTCGGAACCTTTTCGCGGCACCTGCAGCGCTGCCGGCGCAGTCTGCGCTCCGCAGGACGCGCTGCTCCGTGGCGAGGCAAAGCAAGAGCTCGAGGCGGTGAAGCGTGCGGCGCGCGAGGCTGGGGTTCATTGGTTGCGTGGGTGTTTTGTTGGCTGCTTCAACCTAACCTGAATACGCGTCAACATGGCGGGACCCAAACATATTTAAATGGATGGTGTTTTTTTGGCTTCGCATTGAACCAACCCCAGGACCGGTATACCCTCAAAACAACACACGCCCACTTGCCGGATTAAGTAGGTTGTAACCACGGTTGTGAGTGGGACAAACGGGGTTGGCTTTTCTGCTTACAAGCGTGTTTGCAGCCTACTTACTAACTAGGTCGAACATCCAAGTTTGGGGAAGTTCAACATATTCAGTGAGTGTTTACAATGAGCTCACCTGGAGGCAAATACAAGCTTGCCCGCGATGCTTGCCTAGGATGATGTGAAAAAGGTGCCTTTTGTGGATTCGTTTGTGAATTGTAAGAAGTTTCCCAGACCTATTCAGTATGTAGGTTCTGGCATACTAAGTTAAGTCTGAAGGTAGCTGGTTAGTCAGTATGCTAAGTTGGCAAGTTGGTTATGTGCAACAGGTTGTTTAGTAGTAGGTGATTTCACCTTGGTTCTGTGTGGGACAGCAGAGGATGGTTGATATAAACATTTGTCACAGTGTCCCAGAGTGTCCATCTACCTCATATGCGAATTTGAGAAATCCGTATTTCACGACTTTCCGAGCGAACCAAACCCACAACCACGAACATCTGGAGTACCCTTAGAGGATTTTCTGGGTACCCGAAAATCAAACATCCAAAACCACAAAAATCTGGAGTACCCTTGGGGACCCTTTGGGTGGGTTAGGCAGAACCCCCAAAAGTCAACGGGCAAAGCGGTCGCTGCGCTGACGTGCCGCGCCTCTTTTTGTGAGGCTGGCGATGCCTTCGTGCTCAAGCTGCTGGAGGGCTTGCCGGCCTCGGTGGTTGGGGCCCTCGGGTGGCGTGCAAGTGGATTGCCGCGATGAGCTCGCAAAACTTGGCCAGGAACACGCCCATTTGCTGAAATGAATATGGTTCTTTGTCTCTGGTTTAAACATACGATTTGCCCTTGTTGGTTTGAAGGGGAATCTATCACCACTTTCTTGTTTTAAAGGATGGGCTTAAGCAAACAGAAGAAAATAAATTCGACAACACTGTTGCCTTGCGACCGACCACGACTTCTGGTGTCAGTTGGTTCAATAGCAGCCCGAAACCCTAGTCTAACTAATTCGGCCCGTTAGTGAAACAATCATAGGTTCCAGGATGATGCGTCATTGCTTTGTCATCTCTTATTTCAAGTTCAGACACCGGGTTTGATTGTTTGCGGATTGATGCATGTTGGGCATACATCCACTTGGGCCGGGGGGGGGGGGAAGGGTTGGCCTGGATTTGTATTGTCTTTCTTTCTTGGCGAAGACTGGAGCAATAGATTGGGGACAGCCTCCCAATAAATGTAGAGAATTTAGCCTGTGTCAAACTGGGGATGCCCCTTTCAGTGTTTTGGAAGGACGACCCAAAGAGGCCTCTTGGGGGGGAGAACGCTATTTCAAGCGCCCTTGCATTCAGATGTGTATTTGACAAATCCTTGCCTTCAAACTTGCATTTCCTGCACAAACAAGATTCAGAGTGGCTCAAAAAGACGCAGGGACAAACCCTTCCCGGACCCTAAACCCTTTGGAACAACAAGCAGGCCGGACCCTCCCCCCCTTTCCTTTTGTGGCCGAACCAAGACAAGTTGGTTTCATGGGGTCGTGTGAAGCTTTTCATGGGGCAAACCTCCCAAAGGACTTACTCCCTACAAAACACCATGGAACTCCAAAGGGGGTCCAATTTCCCCAAAAGGCGGTGTCGTCTACAAAGTTCTTTGGGGTGCCGAACCAAGGCCGAACCAAAGCAAGTTGTTTCCTTTCCAAAGCTTTTTGGGGTTCCATGTTGAACCGCAGCACCTTGGGAGCGAGGCGCCGGGGGCTCCAATTCGATCCGCCAAGCGAGGTGGACCGACTGGGCCGCATCGAGCCTGTCCCCACGGAGCGTGCGGGCGGGCGGGCGGGGAAGCCCTGCAGGCCACCAGTAGTTGATTCAGGGGAAGCCATGCAGGCCAACTAAAGTGGTAGATTGATTTACAAGCATGGTTTTATAGCCTACGAAATGGATCGTGATGGATCGTGCCAACTTTGCGGCGAGCTCACCTGAGAATAACACGAGCTCGCCCTCAGTTTTTTTCTTTTTCTTGGGGGCGATCCCGTACTTTTGGCTTCGGAATTGGTGTAACATTCGCAGAACACATTCACTGGCCACCCCGCCACCTTCACCCACAAGCAGATCTTTCAATATGGGTGTCTGATTTGGGGCGTAGACCCTTTTTTGTGGTTTTACTTCACATGGCAACCAACAGGAAAATCACCATTTGTGGGGGTCTCCCAAAAAAAACAAACAGACCTATATAAGTCCAGGCAAATCACCATTTGTGGGGGTCCCCTACCAAACAGCAGACTCCTTTGTCGAACCCGAGAAAGTCGCAGCTGGGTTTCAACCGCCACGCAGGAGTCGGGTCTACGACAGAGCCTTACGGCGCAGCTCGCCGACTGGGTGCGCCGGGGCGTGGCGGCAGGGCGTGGCGGGTAGCATCGGGGGGGGGGGGGGGGTGTTCAGAGGCGGAGCGCACTTGTTGGGCTCCAACAAAGACGCACCAAGAAGGTGGTGATGTGAATCAATGCGGATCAGCATTTGTTCGCTCTGCTCTTTGAAGTGATGCGGGGTTGCCAAAACTAAGGCCTCCTGTTGGGATGCTAGTGAGCAGCGTCCAAAACCTCCGTGTACATGGTTAGTAAGAGTCATGTCATATCGACCAGCGAGTAAAGAAAAACTCCACTCGCGTAAGGTGGCGTAAGCTGGTGGCGTAAGCAAAACCTCCAAATGTGTCGCGTAAGCAACAACTCCACACGCGTAAGGTGGCGTAAGCTGGTGGCGTAAGCAGAATGATGCGACAGAGCAAATCATGACATGTTTAGGACATGGCTCTAGTGTTGTTTTGTGCCGCCTTTAAGTAAGGAGGGTCTGCAATAAGGGTCTTGTTTCCTCCACATAAGAGTAAAGAGGGTTTGCCTGGCATTCACACAAGCGCCGACGACGCCCGGTTGAGCACTGCCCTGTTGACGACAAGAGGGATGAGCCTTTTTTTGGGGTACTCCCGGTTCCTTGCAAGGACGTAAGGCCCGGAGTGGCTTATGACATTTCGTGGGGCTGGGTTTAAGATGTTTAAGTCTTTTGTTTGGGGTACCCACAAATGAAACCCTGGCAAAGACATTTCTGTTGGACAGCTCTAGGCGGTGCCGGAGGGACTCTATTTTCTGTTGTTGCAGTTGTAGCATTTGGGGAATGGGGCGCATCAAGGTCCTGAATCTTATCACGTTTGATTTCGCACATTAGCAGTTGACTTTATGTTGTAGCTTAAGTAGTTTAACTACTCAAGTGAATATGGTTCTCGTAACACTACATCACAACTTGCTATCGTCACCAACTGAGTTTGTTAGTTTGTTGGCTTGCTTGATTGGTTCATTGGCTCTCACGCCATTGAGAAAGCGCATTTAACCTGCTAGGTCTGCAGCCAAATTGGACTGCCATGGCATCATTCAGCAGCAGGAATCTGGCATGTTCACGGCACTGCCTTCCCATTTTTCAGCGGCGCTCATCTGCATTTGTGACGAACAGGTCGCCCGAATCGCTACAGCGGGGGTTTGACCGCCTGCGATCTTTGCAGAGCAGACTGAGATGGCCGCGGTTGACGCACTTTTCAGCTTTTGGGCGCGAGTATGAGTTGCCACTATCAAAGGAGGAACCGCGGACGCGACCTGTGGCGGGGGATACTCTGCAGTATTTGAGCGGATTCTTTGATGGCGATGGCTGTGTCAGCCCACGGTCGGACTTGCGGAGCTGCTCGCTGAGTGTTGGGCAGGTAGCTGCAAATGCCGAGATTCTGCTGCGCTTTAGAGAGGCATTTGGCGGTGCCATTTGTCGGCAAACAGATGGGCGCGGCTTGCAACAGCCCGTGGTGAGATGGAGAGTGTACGGCTCAGAGGGAAAGCAGGCTGCAAGCATCTTAGCTGGCGCCTCTATTGTGAAGCGGGAGAAGTTGCTTATTGCCTCTAACTGGCCGCTGTGTAGGACAATGGTTCCTGGCAATGTGAAACCAAGTGCTTTGTGTGATGTGCAATGTTCGTGGGCATATGTGGCTGGATTTTTTGACGCGGAAGGCTGTATCAGCGTTTTGCCGGCTAAGGCTGCAGCTAGACTGGCACTGAAACAGGTGACTAGTGACGTTCTATACGCTGTTTGCAACAAGCTGCAGAACGTGTGCCGCTCAGTGCTTTCGGTAAGGAATTTCTCAGACAAATACTTCGTACTGCAAGTCAACACGCAGGAGGATGTTGTTGCGGTATTGCATCATATACTGATCGCAGGCCTTTCGCTTAAAAGGCAGCAGGCAGAGGCGGTTTTGACACTTGAGCCAAGCTCCCACATGCAAATCCGTGAGCTGTTGACGGGGCTGAAAGGAAACCAGAGCCGCTACTCGCGGTTGGACACAAATGGCTGTGCACGAGCTCGAGCCATTGCAAAGATTCATGCGAAGGTGAGCCAATTGGAGTCCCGGGGCAAAGTAGAGGCAGCAGCGCCAGTGCAGGAGTTGCTTGCGCAGATGCGGCAAGAGCATGGACTCTTGAACCTCAGAACGGCATATTGCACGCTCCGAGCAGACATTCGGGCCGGTCTGGCTGAGGGTGCGCAAATCACATCGAGCGCGGAAAGGTGAAGCCTGCTTGCATCCTGCAGCTCTCCATGAACGATCTGTCGCGATGAGGGAATGTGAAACATCATTGAAAGGCTGTGGCTTGAGTCTGCTAAGCATTTGGGTTCGGCTTGCCTGCGCAGAGAATCAAGTTAGAACCCCATGCCGAGTGGATGTACATCCTCGAGTGCGGAGCTGCACGGTGTAGGACAGGACTTGTTCCATGTGATGAGTGTTCTTGTGGTAGAATGCGACTAAGGAATAGGGGCTTTGATTCCGATATGCCCGTGTCACGCACAGTGCGGACGAGCCCATCGTTTGTTGCCGTTTAATGATGTGTGTGCGTGCGCGCGTGAGTGTGCTCGTGCGCGTGCGCGCGTGCGTGCGTGCGTGCGTGGGTGCGTGGGTGCGTGGGTGCGTGGGTGCGTGGGTGCGTGGGTGCGTGGGTGCGTGGGTGCGTGCGTGCGTGCGTGCGTGCGTGCGTGCGTGCGTGCGTGCGTGCGTGCGTGCGTGTGTGTGTGTGTGTGGGTTGGTGGGTGGGTGGGTGGGAGGGTGGGTGGGTGGGTGTGTGAGTGTGAGTGTGAGTGTGAGTGTGAGTGTGAGTGTGTGTGTGTGTGTGCGCGTGTCAGATTGGATGTACATATTCCTACCCTGGCATTCATCAAGCAAGCCAGGAACAAAGGCTGCCAATAAACAACTGGGAGGTTCACACACTTAAAGAGGCAGGGTGCTTAGTAAGTGGCTAGTAATCACGATTCTAGGCCACTTGCCACGGCTGCAAGTCCCCTAAGTCGTGTGAGTTATAGCCACGTTTACCAGCCAGACACACCAAGTATGTTGCCATGTTAAGCATTGAACTGATGCAACCAGAGCTTGGCCGGCCCGTGCTTTGCACCTGTTGCCCACCTTGGCAATGCACAAGACATCAGTTAATCTGTGCTTTTGGGAAGGACATGGGGTGCGAGGCCCCTTCATGTAACCATTTCCTCTTGGTGTCCGTGGCAAGGGGACCAAGATAAAAATCCCTAGTTCTGCTCATACTTTTTTTTGGGAGAAACAAGTCCGGTCGAGAGAGGCGACGTGCGCAGCTCCTTTGAGCGTCGGTCTAGGCCACAGCGGCTCTGGTGCCGCCCAACTCAGGGCTGCTGGGGGAGCTGCTGGGGCAGGCGAGCTCTGGGGCCTTTGAGTCGATTTGGAGGGTCCTGGGGCGTCAGGGGGGTAGCAGCTTGCCAGTCTGCCTCCTCCCCAGTTCAAAGGCAATCCTTCTTCCTTCTTCGTCTGCTTCAAAGACAATCCTTGTTCCTTTTTGGTCTCCTCCTAAGCTGATTCATATTTTGGGGTATATAGACTAAATTTGCTTGGGGTCTTGTGCCAAATCAACTACTTTTAGGGTAGACGAAATGGGATGTTCAAAGGCAATCCGTTAGATCCTCACCTTGGGCAGGGCGAATAAAAACCAAGGTGGACTTGCGAATCTCAGTACCTAGCCAAATTTCACACTTAGCCCAACCGACACTCAGCCATGTTTACTTCTATTTTCCTTACCCTGAGACTAAGTTGTGAGTAGCCATGGTTGCGAGTCTGGGCGGGTAAGCTAACTCCCGGACCACCAAAGTAGGTGAGGGAAACCGAGGACTCTATCACTTCTTTCCCCGGTCGGCTGAGGGCTTGTTTCCTACTGTTTATCTCTTTTTTTTTTATAGGTTTCATGTTCTCCCCTTTTTAGATGACCCCCTGTTATGGCGGAGAAAGAGTGGCGATCCGGAGATCGCCCCGCCTGGCGGGATTCGGGATTCGAATCCCAAAACGGGATTCGCGAATCCCAATCCCAATTTCGGGATTCGGGATTCGAATCCCAAAACGGGATTCGCGAATCCCAATCCCAGTTTCGGGATTCGGGATTCGGGATTCGGGATTCGAATCCCAAAACGGGATTCGCGAATCCCAATCCCAATTTCGGGATTCGGGATTCGAATCCCAAAACGGGATTCGCGAATCCCAATCCCAGTTTCGGGATTCGGGATTCGGGATTCGGGATTCGAATCCCAAAACGGGATTCGCGAACCCCAATCCCAGTTTCGGGATTCGGGATTCGGGGTTCGGGATTCGAATCCCAAAACGGGATTCGCGAATCCCAATCCCAATTTCGGGATTCGGGATTCGAATCCCAAAACGGGATTCGCGAATCCCAATCCCAATTTCGGGATTCGGGATTCGAATCCCAAAACGGGATTCGCGAATCCCAATCCCAATTTCGGGATTCGGGATTCGAATCCCAAAACGGGATTCGCGAATCCCAATCCCAATTCGGGATTCGGGATTCGGGATTCGAATCCCAAAGCGGGATTCGCGAACCCCAATCCCAATTTCGGGGGGATTCGGGATTCGAATCGGATTCGCGAAATCCCAATTTCGGGATTCGCGGGATTCCCAATCCCAATTTCGGGATTCGGGATTCGAATCCCAAAGCGGGATTCAATTTCCATCCCAAACGGGATTCGCGAATCCCAATCCCAGTTTCGGGATTCGGGATTCGGGAATCGGGATTCGAATCCCAAAACGGGATTCGCGAACCCCAATCCCAATTTCGTGATTGGGGATTCGGGATTCGTTTCCCAAAACGGGATTCGCGAATCCCAATCCCAATTTCGGGATTCGGGATTCGAATGCCAAAACGAGATTTGCGAATCCCAATCCCAAGTTCGAGATTCGGGATTCGGGATTCGAATCCCAAAACGGGAGTCGCCAATCCCAATCATTCGGGATTCGAATCCCAAAGCGGGAAATCGCCAATCCCAATCCCAATTTCGGGATTCGAGTCCCAAAACGGGAGTCGCGAATCCCAATCCCAATTTCGGGACTCGGGATTCGGGATTCGATTCCCAAAACGAGAGTCGCCAATCCAAATCCCAATTTCGGGATTCGGGGTTCGACTCCCAAAGCGGGAGTCGCCAATCCCAATCCCAATTTCGGGATTCGGGATTCGAATCCCCAAACGGGAGTCGCGAATCCCAATCCCAATTTCGGGATTCGGGATTCGGGATTCGATTCCCAAAACGGGAGTCGCGAATCCCAATCCCAATTTCGGGATTCGGGATTCGAATCCCAAAACGGGATTCGCGAATCCCAATCCCAGTTTCGGGATTCGGGATTCGGGAATCGGGATTCGAATCCCAAAGCGGGATTCGCGAACCCCAATCCCAGTTTCGGGATTCGGGATTCGGGATTCGGGATTCGAATCCCAAAGCGGGATTCGCGAATCCCAATCCCAATTTCGGGATTCGGGATTCGAATCCCAAAACGGGATTCGCGAATCCCAATCCCAGTTTCGGGATTCGGGATTCGGGATTCGGGATTCGAATCCCAAAACGGGATTCGCGAACCCCAATCCCAATTTCGGGATTGGAGATTCGGGATTCGAATCCCAAAACGGGATTCGCGAATCCCAATCCCAATTTCGGGATTCGGGATTCGAATCTCAAAACGGGATTCGCGAACCCCAATCCCAATTTCGGGATTCGGGATTCGGGATTCGAATCCCAAAACGGGATTCGCGAACCCCAATCCCACCTGAGGCACCCAACGTGCCCTTTTTTTTAGGTACGAGAAAAAAACGCTCGAATTACCGATTTCTGCTCGACCCCCAAAAAAACGCTCGCCCCCCGAAAAACGCTCGACCACATCCCGTTCTGCACTCGTTTGCGGGTATTTGCGCTCGTTTTTCGGATGTTTGCGCTCGTTTTGCACTTCGATTTCTGCTCGTTTTGAATACCTAGAACTTCCTGCGGCGGAAATTTCTGCCGCAACGCATTGCGGCGGAAATTCCCGCCGCATTCCAGAAAATCAGCCGCAAACCAAACAAAACGCCGCAACCAAAACAAAAACGCCGCAACACCGTTTGCCTTCCGGGAATTTCAGCCGCATTCCCGCCGATTTCCGCCGCATTCCCGCCGATTTCCGCCGCAAATCGGGGGGTAGAAAAAACTGAAAACAAGTTCTGCCGCAATTCTTAAAAAACGCCGCAAATCAGGAAGAAATGCCGCAAATCCAAAAAGGCGCCTTTTTTGATTTGCGGCAGAAATTTCTGCCGCAACGAATCTCTAGGTATTCAGCGACCGATCATCTTGGAGGACCGACCAGCCCGGTTTTGGGAAAAACGCTCGAAGCAGGAAAAAGTGTACGTTTACCATACCTAGAACTTCCTGCGGCGGAAATTTCTGCCGCAACGCATTGCGGCGGAAATTCCCGCCGCATTCCAGACAATCAGCCGCAAACCAAAAAACACGCCGCAACCAAAACAAAAACGCCGCAACACCGTTTGCTTTCCGGGAATTTCCGCCGCATTCCCGCCGATTTCCGCCGCATTCCCGCCGATTTCCGCCGCAAATCGGGGGGTAGAAAAAACTGAAAACAAGTTCTGCCGCAATTTAAAAAAACGCTGCAAATCAGGAAGAAATGCCGCAAATCCAAAAAGGCGCCTTTTTTGATTTGCGGCAGAAATTTCTGCCGCAACGAATCTCTAGGTATTTTGGTGACGACCCCTGGTTTTGCAATACGTTTGGGCTAAGGGCAGAAATTTATGTAACGAAGGGTGCTCCAGGCAATTTCGGGATTGGAGATTCGGGATTCGAATCCCAAAACGGGATTCGCGAATCCCAATCCCAGTTTCGGGATTCGGGATTCGGGAATCGGGATCCGAATCCCAAAGCGGGATTCGCGAACCCCAATCCCAATTTCGGGATTGGGGATTCGGGATTCGAATCCCAAAGCGGGATTCGCGAATCCCAATCCCAATTTCGGGATTCGGGATTCGATGCCAAAACGGGATGCCAATCCCAATCATTCGGGATTTGAATCCCAAAACGGGAAATCGCCAATCCCAATCCCAATTTCGGGATTCGGGAATCGAATCCCAAAGCCCAATCCCATTTTCGGGTCGGGCTCCGTTAAACATAGGCGGGGGGGTTGGGGGGGGGGGCTGCGCCCCCCCCATGATAGAACTGAACAACTCCGCCAAACATAGCGGGGGGGTTGGGCGGGGCGCAGCCTCCCCCCGTGATAGAACTGAACAAGAACGACGAAGAACGCCGGGCTCCGCCAAACAGAGGCGGGGGGGTTAGGGCGCAGCTCGCCAAACATAGGCGGGGGGGTTGGGGGGGGGGGCGCAGCCCCCCCCATTATAGAAAACTGAACAAAACCACGAACAACTCCGGGCTCCGCCAAACAGAGGCGGGGGGGTTGCGGGGCGCAGCCCGCCAAACATAGGCGGGGGGGTTGGGGGGGGCGCAGCCCCCCCCGTTTAGAACTGAACAAGAAAAACAAACGAAGAACGTCGGGCTCCGTTAAACATAGGCGGGGGGGTTGGGGGGGGCTGCGCCCCCCCCCATGATAGAACTGAACAACTCCGCCAAACATAGCGGGGGGGTTGGGCGGCCAAACATAGGCGCGGGGGTTGGGGGGGCGCAGCCCCCCCCATTATTGAACTGAACAAGAACAACGAAGAATGTCGGGCTCCGTGAAACATAGGCGGGGCCCCCCATGATAGAGCTGAACAAGAGCGACAAAGAACGTCTGGCTCCGCCAAACATAGGGGGGGGGGGTTGGGGGGGGCGCAGCCCCCCCATGATAGAACTGAACAAGAACAACGAAGAACGTCGGGCTCCGTTAAACATAGGCGGGGGCGTTCGGGGGGGGGCTGCGCCCCCCCCCATGATTGAACTGAACAACTCCGCCAAACATAGCGGGGGGGTTGGGCGGGGCGCAGCCTCCCCCCGTGATAGAACTGAACAAGAACGACGAAGAACGCCGGGCTCCGCCAAACAGAGGCGGGGGGGTTGGGGGGGGGGGGGGCAGCTCCGCCAAACAGAGGCGGGGGGGTTGGGCGGAACGCAGCCCGCCAATTGGCTGTCCGAGAGCCGAGGGCTCGGAATGGGAATTCGGGGTTCGGGATTCGGGATTCGGGATTCGGGATTCGGGATTGGATGCCCGGGACCTCAAGGGCCCGGAATTGGGATTCGGGATTCGGGACTTCGGGATTCGGGATTCGGGATTGGGTGCCTGGGTCCTCAACGGCCCGGAGTATTGAACTGAACAAGAACAACGAAGAACGTCGGGCTCCGTCAAACATAGGCGGGGCCCCCCATGATAGAGCTGAACAAGAGCGACCAAGAACGTCTGGCTCCGCCAAACATAGGGGGGGGGGGGTTGGGGGGGACGCAGCCCCCCCATGATAGAACTGAACAAGAACGACGAAGAACGTCGGGCTTCGCCAAACATAGCGGGGGGGTTGGGCGGCGCGCAGCCTCCCCCCATTCCCCCCATTATAGAACTGAACAAGAACCACGAAGAACTCCGGGCTCCGCCAAACGCTCCGGGGGGGGGGTTGGGGGGGGGGCAGCCCCCCCATTATAGAACTGAACAAGAACAACGAAGAACGTCGGGCTCCGTTAAACATAGGCGGGGGGGTTGGGGGGGGGGCTGCCCCCCCCATGATAGAACTGAACAACTCCGCCAAACATAGCGGGGGGGTTGGGCGGGGCGCAGCCCCCCCCATTATAGAACTGAACAAGAACGACGAAGAACGCCGGGCTCCGCCAAACAGAGGCGGGGGGGTTGGGGGGGGGCGCAGCTCCGCCAAACAGAGGCGGGGGGTTGGGCGGAACGCAGCCCGCCAATTGGCTGTCCGAGAGCCGAGGGCTCGGAATGGGAATTCGGGATTCGGGATTCGGGATTCGGGATGCGGGATTCGGGATTCGGGATTCGGGGACCTCAAGGGCCCGGAACTTCGGGATTCGGGATTCGGGATTCGGGATTGGGTGCCTGCATGGGTCCTCAGGGGCCCGGAGTTGAGATTCGGGATTCGAGATTCGGGATTCGGGATTCGGGATTCGGGATTCGGGATTGGATGCCCGGGACCTCAAGGGCCCGGAGTTGAGATTCGGGATTCGAGATTCGGGATTCGGGATTCGGGATTCGGGATTCGGGATTCGGGATTCGGGATTGGATGCCCGGGACCTCAAGGGCCCGGAATTGGGATTCGGGACTTCGGGATTCGGGATTCGGGATTCGGGATTCGGGATTCGGGATTCGGGATTGGGTGCCTGGGTCCTCAGCGGCCCGGAGTTGAGATTCGGGATTCGAGATTCGGGATTCGGGATTCGGGATTCGGGATTCGGGATTCGGGATTCGGGATTCGGGATTGGATGCCCGGGACCTCAAGGGCCCGGAATTGGGATTCGGGACTTCGGGATTCGGGATTCGGGATTCGGGATTCGGGATTCGGGATTCGGGATTCGGGATTGGGTGCCTGGGTCCTCAGCGGCCCGGAGTTGGGATTCGGGATTCGGGATTCGGGATTCGGTGCCTGGGTCCTCAGCGGCCCGGAGTTGGGATTCGGGATTCGGGATTCGGGATTCGGGATTCGGGTCCCCAATCACATTCTCCGGGAGCTTCTCCGGATCACGTCTCCGGAGAAAAGTGCCATTTTATCCCTTGAGAAACGGGTTTGCCTGTAAATGGTTTTGCCCATCTAAATGGAGCGCGGTTTCAAATTTCGGGCTGTTGGTAGCCAACCGCTGCCCATCTCGTTACATGTTGGGGTTGCCCCCTGACTATACTTTCACTTGTACAAGTCCAACGGGTCCGATCTGAGGCTCCAACGTTTGCCGTCACCTTGCCCAGGCCTTCCGGCAAGTCTACGTGCTGGATGGGGAAGATGTGAGGATGCCGGAGGAGCAAACGGCCTCTGCTTGAACCCGAACTCAGTTTTGAAAATAACGGGCCTGGGGTTCAACACATGTGAGGCAAGGAAATGCGAACCCATATGGAGGCTGACTCTGAGGTATCAGAGTCTTGTGGTGGCCAGTTTCTTGTTTGGTTTGTCTTTGGGTGCAAGCCCACTGTTTGTTTGGTTTGGCTGGATCATTGCACCCGTTTGGTTTGCCTTAGCTGGTTCGGGACCAGAAGCTTTTACGTTTACTACTTACAAGCCACTTTCAAAGCCATTGACAGAACCACTTTGATGCTTCCTAACCAATGGCAAAGTACCCCCTGAGTCGCCCCTTCGAGTAGGTCCCCGCAACAAACACCGGCCAGCCGCTCGCCAGGAGACAGAGACGGCAAAGAACTTGCGGGTCTTAGGCAGCGTGGCGAAGATGGAGAACGTTGCGGAGGCCGGAAGGACGGAAGGAAGGAAGTCAGGGAAGGAGGGAGGGAGGGAGGGAGGGAGGGACAAATTTGCCATAGTCAAGATGCCGATTCCTCTGCTTCTGTGCTTCCTAGTAGGTAACCCTTCGGTATTTGTCCCCCCAGAACTAACATGAGGTTTTCCTTTGGTTCCCTACCAAAAATGGAAGCAGCTGAGTGCTTAGGGTTGGGCCCGTCATCGCCTCAAATGATCCCAACCATGGCCCTCAGAAAGAGGATCCAACCCGCCTCAGGATCCAACCCACCTCGCACAACACCACCGGATGCCCTCTGGATTCGTTCAATACAAACCTTCACGCATCGAGGAGAAGTACTACTTGCTGGAGCCGTTTGACCTTTTGAGGGGCTTTGGGAATCGGAAGCGATCGCCGGAAAGGAACCGCAAGATGAAAGGTGCACGACTTTCAGGGACTAAACAATTTGAATGGGCGTGCGGAGTACCTTAAGTACCAAGCTAGTCATGATCGGGCCAAGACAATTCTAATTATTCAGCCCCGTATCTTGCATAGTCAGGCCCCGCCGATGTCTTCTCCAAATAAGGCCGAAACAAGTTTGGGGGGATCTTGACAGGGCTGGTTCCTACTTGAAGTGGCTGAGCAATCAACAGTAAGTGGTTGAGCAACCATATGTCTAATCCACTGAACAGCTTCCTGGACCTTCCATTGTTACATAAATTTGTGTCACGAAAGAAAAATGCTCGGGGCAACTATTCTTGCCCAATGATCCAAAAAGTGCTGGTTCCCCAAAAAAACTCTCGTTTCATGAACACGGGGTTGTTGCAAAATACTAATTGTTACATATTTTGGATTTGCGCTCGTTTTGTGGGTATTTGCGCTCGTTTTACGGGTATTTGTGCCCGTTTTGCGGATATGTTTCCACATGTGTCCACGCAACAGACTACATGAGAAGAGAGAAGCCGCCGCAATAGCCGAAATTGCTCGAATCCAAATTTGTGCCAGTTCCCCCGAAAAACGCCCGACTAGCAAATTTCAGCTACGAAACACCCAAGGGGCACAAATTTATGTAACGAATGAAGGTCCAGGTTGTTTGCCCATGATTATGTCTTTGCCCTTGGGTTATTTTTAGGCACTTCACCAAACCAATGGCGGTTTTTAGGTACTTCACCAAACCTATTTTTTGTTTCTAGGTACCTCAGCAAACCAGTCTTCCCCGTGTCCTTTGCTTATGAACACCACGGCCTCGAGTTCCCTGGCACCTCGCCCGCATCGAATTCGCGTGCGAGGCCCTGCCGCGGCTGGAGGGCCTCAGCGGCAGCTGCAAGAAGCGCGCGGCCGCCGCCACCTCCGCGGCACGGGAGGTGCTGCAGCTGAGGCGGCGGGGATTGAACTGGTTGCATGTTACTCTTATTGGTGACTCAAGAACGCAATAAAACAATAAGAGCAAGAGCTTGCTGGTTCTTTTTTGTTCTGATTGTTCAGTTCAAACTGATTGGGTGTTGCATGTTGTTAAGATCAATCAAATATGATTTAGCTGGTTGTGTAAATATATGTTGTGTGGCTTGTTATTGGATGTTTGATAATCTAACCTTGCTCATTTACACTTGTGTATTGCTTGATGACTCATGGCTCTATTTGTTGTTCATGTTATCGGATTATCATGTTTATCGATATGTGTGTTTATTTTATTGTTGATTACTTTTGTTGCGGGCGCGTTGTTGGATGTTTGAGGACCCAACGTTAACGCACAACTACATTTAAACTGCCATGCCTACCATTTGTTTACCTTCATTTGCTGGGGTTATTTGTTTGGAAATCCGCGCGTGATGCGGGGGAGGATATAGAAAAGAAGAGTTTGTGTTGGGGAGATTCCCAAATCGGATGGGGTCTGGGCTTCGGGCTTGGTTTGAACCCGGGGAAAAGCTTTGGGTTGGGTTTTCGGCGGAAGCCAAAATGGGAACCCAGGATTTATGGCGCCCTGGTTGTTTTTTCTTGCAGGTTGTCCCAATTGAGAGGGGAGCCCGTACTTTTTGGAGTTCACACTCTCCCTAACAATCCAGGTGGATTACATGAAGGCCTGAATAGCACCTCATCCCATCCGTGCCAGTGCCAATGAGGTCGAACAGGAGCGACCTTTGTGGACCAGGTCTTTGCTGGGGGTGCAACAACAAGTCAGGGGCCCTACGAACCACCCTCTAGACCCCAAAGACCCGCGCCCAAGTGGTAAGGCCATGTTTGGCCGCAAGCCTGGTCTTACCCCGTCTCAATAAGTTAAGGTTTATAACCCCTTGCCCTTGGAAAGGGTCTGTGGGCTGGATATGTAGTGCCCTGAAAAAGACATAGCTCAGCACTAGGCACTGTGGATGGACAGACGAACGAGCATAGATGCTGAATCTTGTTTTGAGGTGGGAGGCCTGACGCAATTGTCTTAGATGGTTTTGATGCCGAGCCTGTTGCAAGCTCGGGCATATCCGTTTTGACCATGCGAGAACAGGAAAGCGAGCAGCCTATGTAAACTTGTTGCGTTGGCGCTTATTTGTGCTCCAAAGGTTGCAGAAAGACCTGCAGTTGACAGCATCCGTTGGATACACTTGCCACCTCATAATTGAAGGTCCTTTGCAGTTACTACAAACCGATCATTGCCTCATCCAACTCTGCGGGCAACCCTGGCTAGAGACGATCAGGATGGAGGCTTCAGAGTTTCAGGTCACCATAATTTGTGTGTTTGGTGATTTGGAGAGTTTAACCTCTTGTCTACAATCTAATCTCTGATGCACCTATCCAATTTACCAAGTAGGGGAACGGCGGGAGTGGATGTGCTACTTTTGTGTGCATGTTTTTGTTTTTTCACCTCGTGGTGCTCTCTTGGAGTGGTTTCAGTATGGTCGGAGTCCGCCTTGTGCTTGCGGATGGTTTGTCGCTTGTTTCTTTCTCCCAAGCATGCCTCGTCAATTGCTCATGTGCAATTGGCTGCTCCCCTGCCAACTAAGAGAAGGAACCCAACGGATTGCCTCAGAGGAAATTCCTCCAATGACGGTGTTTTGGTTATATGTCAATCTGAAGGAGAGCATATCACGGTCCAAGAGTCTTTGCATGCGCACATGCTTGTTTGAGTTCAACTGTCCGTATTTGCTACCCTCTTTCCGTCAATCATGGAAGCTGCAGGTGGGTGTTGGAAGACTACAGTTTTCTTGAAAAGGCCCCTTGTCCACTTCTGTGATTGTTGGAAAGAGGGCATTTGCCCTCCGAATGCGCCAGGCAGACGCTTCAAGCTGTGAAAGCACGAGTGCAATGTTTGAACGCCATGCTGGCATAGCTCTCGGCGCGAGATTTTTCAGTGAGAAGGGAGGCAACTTGAGTGCCTTATGTTGAACCTTCAACTTGTTGGACACATTTTTGTGTTTCCACGATCTCACCAAAAGTTAAGCTTTTTGGGCAGTGGGTAATAGTCATCAAGGTAAAGTAAACTCTAGATCCATAACTTCGTGGCGAATCAAGAGGGGCCCCCCAAAGTGATTTGGATTCCCTCTAAGAAGGGACAGCCTCTATGAATCAACCGCGGGTTTATTCATCTTGGGTTCCTGTTACCTCAATACCAACACCCAGAGAAAACGACGTGTACCATCCGAGTTGATTAATCCTTGGCGCGGCATAGGCAGCAGACAAGATGAAAGATGGACAGGGTTTGGGGGTCTCGGTCAATGTTTGTTGCACTCCTAATTTGTATGGAAACCAACATGGAGGTCACCCAGAAGAAGTTTCACTTCAAAAAGTGAGGCTTGAGCAGTTCCAGGTAAGTTTGCAGGAGAGTGTTGTTGACAGCCGCCCCTTCCCGACAAGAAAGTTTAGGCAAGGGACATCGCGCGACCGTCGACCAGTGTTCGGAGGAGAAAAGCGATTGCCCGCATGCAACGGACATGGGCTAGGACTGGATGGTTCCTTCAAGAAGCAAATGATTACATTAAATGGTCTTCTAGAACTCCTCGGTCAGGTTCTATGTTCGTGGATGGCAGGATGCATGGCCTGATATATTATTGCATTCTCTCTTTAACGGTTAGTCCGGTTTGTTCAAGCAAGGAGGTGAATCTCAACCACGTAGTGACCTTGCTTCATATCAATCACCGGCTAAGTCGTTCGAGACCAAAAGTCGCTTGCTGCAAGCTCGACGGTGGGCAAAAGCGACGACTCCGCCCGTCCTTGATTCATGTATGCAAGTTGGAAGGAAGGTGGGCATGGCCAAGGTAGAGAGCCGCTTCCATTGTGTATTAGGACCGCTCGTTGGGCTATGTGATTTCATGGGAACATGGAACAACGATGAAAAACGCAAACTGGCACCAGAGACTATGTGAAGTCATGGGCCAATATGGGACCAATCTATTTTGATAGAACCCATGAAAATGGTCACCCGAAGAACGTGAAGTGGGCGAACTGACAACAATGTGAATTGGGCCAAACAATGCAAACTGGTTATTGCCCCAAACTTATGGGGTGAATTCGCTTTTTGTTGGGGGCGAAGGCTGTCCAAGAGAACCACTCACTTCCTGAGTCCAGTTTCCAGACTTTAGGCACTTTTGGGGGCTTGGACCCCGCGCGAGGTGGCGCCGGAACCGCTTCACCGCGCTCAGGGGGAACTTGCTCAGTGCGGAGTCCCAGTTTCATTGGTGGCCTTTTAGTGGTTAATTGGGGCTTTAGGGTTTTGGGGTGGCTCCATCCGGTTCCTTATTTGTTTTTAGGTGGTTTTTAGTAGGTTTAGTGGTTGGGTGTCCGAATTTAACACAGAAGTTAAACTTTTAGCGGGGGATCAGTTTGGACAGCCCAGGGATACACGCTGGGCAATGACTCAACCATTGCCAGCCTTCAGTGACCAGTGACCTTCAAGGGCTATGCGGGCTATCAGCTGTCAATCCCTATCAGATTCCTTGGGTTTGCCCTGAATGCACAATGGGGGCAGCACAGCATGGTTGACGTGCAGTCCCTTCCAATTTGTCCATGGGGAACCTTCTCCCAAAAGGTCTAAATAAGTTTACCAAGTAATCAGCATTGACACCGAATTCATGCCACACCCTGATGAATAATCCTTCAAGTATTCATTAAAAGGGAATTGGGTCGGAATGAGACCTGACCAAGTTACCCTCCCAAAACAAACATGGTGCCTGAATGAGGGCCCCTGTTGGAGGAACATGGGTGTTCCTTTCAGGTTGCAGGTTTACCTTTGGGACCCTTCAGCAAATTATCTTGGATATCTTGGATCCCAACACCAGACATTATTCTGTTTGGGAATCCCTTTTCGGATTCCCCCCGGTCCCCCCCCCTCCCCCAGATTTGTTTTGGGATGTTTTGGGTTTCTTGTGAAACAACAGTGTAACCTTCACTCCGAAGGGATCAGACTGCCGCATTCTGACTGCGAGGCCCTGAGGAGAAGCTCGCCAATTACGCGGCACGCGGGGAGGACGCCTCCCACAAGGGGGACCCAAATGGCCTTCTTCCGCTCGTAAAAATGGGAAAATACGCGGGCTCATCTAAAGGTAGTGTGGTTTCTCCTCGATGTTTGCCTTGGAAAAGTTTTACACCACTGTTTGGCTGCACTTCTTCTGCGTGTGTGTGTGTGTGTGTGTGCGGAATCTGGTGAAGCTGCACACAGTGTATCAGGAGACTGCGATGCGAGCTCTCTATTTGTACACCGCAACCATGGGCATGCATTCCTAAGTCTTGGCTTCCGCACGTTGAACGCGCTTGGGATGCTTTACACCCTCCAGCACATTCACTCAGAATGGTGCGTGTGTGTGCCAGGGAGTCAATGGCGTGATGCATATTCTTGTGAATGAGGCCATACGAGGTCCACAGGAACCATTTCGTTTATTGACTAGGGACACCTACATGATACCTACCTAGTGGAGGCTGCCTTGGATTGAAATTCCATGTATTGCTGCCGTGTTGAAGTGTTCGACATACATGTTGAGCTTGCCAGGCGCTGGCCAGCCTGCGAGCTAAGCTGCCACAGGTCAGGGTCAGAGCACACAGCCGCAGCATGGCACTCGGATGAGGCCATGGCATCGCTCCGTTGCACACCGCTCAAAGCGATGGCTGGCTGGCAGCGGTGCTCTGCATTTGTGGCGAGAAGGTCGCCGGAGTCTTTGCAGCGAGGGTTCGACCGGCTACGAACCTTGCAGAGTAGCTCGGATCAGCATGGCTGAATCGGGATAGCCATTTTGCGCACACTGGCGGACAAACAAACCGACAGGCAATTGAGCGAGTGGGTGGTTTCCAAACACAATTCTGGAAAACAATTTTCACCCCAGACGAGGGTTGCTGAGTGATGGGAGGGGTAGCGGCTGAGGTTGTCTTTTCTTCTTGGAACATGTTGTGAATTCTGCGGAGTCGTCACTTTGCTCATTCTTGCGTCCAAGTTGACATGGCGAGTAAGGCAGATTGAGATGGCATCGCCAGACACAGTTCTCCGCTTTCGGCCGGCAATATGAGCTGCCCCTGAAGAAAGCCGATTTGAAGGATGAAACTACCCCGGAGGATAGCCTTGAGTACTTGAGCGGTTTTTTTGACGGCGATGGGTGTGTGAGCCCAGAGACAGGTTTGCGGGGCTGTTCTCTACTTGTTGCACAACTGGCAATCAACGCAGAGATCTTGATGCTATTCAGAGAGTCGCTTGGAGGAGCTATTCATGTTCAGCAGGATGGGCATGGCTTACGAAGGGCGCAGCTGCGATGGAATCTGTCTGGCGACTTGGGAAAAGAGGCAGCAAAGGCTTTGGCAACTGCCTCGATTGTGAAGCGCGAACAGTTGCTCCTGGCTGCCGGGTGGCCGCCCTGTCGGAAAGCCCAGATTGCCATGTCACGGCAAATTAAGCTCCTGAAGGATGGGGGATGCAAGCGGCTGAATGTCAAGTGCAGTTGGGAGCATGTTGCAGGTTTCTTTGATGCAGAGGGCTGTATCAAAGTGTCTCCATCATCGACAAACATGCAACTAGAAATTCCCCAGGCATTTGATGGGGTCCTGCATTCAATACGCAACCTACTGCAAGATGTATGCTTCTCAGAGCTGCATATTACGCAGTGTTCACCATCAGATTACAGACTATATATTTCCTCGAAGAATGACGTGATTAGGGTGCTGCGGCGACTGTTGAGCGCTGGCCTTTTGCAGAAGAAGGGGCAAGCTGAGGCAGTTCTGGGGCTTGACAAGTGCTCCCATGATAGTGTTCGCGAAACACTGTCGATGCTCAAGGGGAATCAGATGAGGTACGCACGCATGGACTCTGAGGGCTGTGAACGAGCTCGAGCCATTGCCTGCCTTAGCGGCAGAGTGAGATATTTACGTTCTCGGGGTAGACTCGCGGAGGCCTCGGCCAAGCAGCAGCAACTTGAGCAGCTGCGGGAGCAGCATGCATTCTTGAAGCTAGGAACGGCATATCGCACGCTGCGGGCGGATATCCGTGCCAGTTTGGCCGAGGGAGCACTCCTAGCGCCCTGAAGCTCCTCTGGCCTGATCATGGTTTGCATTGCCACTGCTCTGCATCAAATGCATTTGGTGTGGCCTCAGTAGCGACAGGAAACGAGTGCATGTGTTGAGAGCAGTCCATTGGGTTCAAGGAACCACCCAAATTGGGTGACCAAGATGGTTCCCACTGGAGACTGTGGGCCAGGGAAAGCTCACCCTGAATTTCCTGCTCAAGAAACCACAAATCTGAATGGGTTGGGGCCAAATTGGCAATGTGTTTCGATGTCAGGAATTTTGGAAAGTATGTGGGCTCACCCAAGAGCGTAGTTTTCTCTTGGATTTTTGCCTTCCAAAAACATGATTGTGGGGAATGGGGTCTTAAGGTTGCCACTCTCAGTGAATAAGATGAGGGCCCAGTTTCTGATTATTTCGGCCCTTATGGGCACGTGTCCAAACAGCGGCGCCCCGAAAAAGGGCAATGTCCTTCTAGTTTCCCTTTACAACCACCACAAAAAAGAGGGGATCCCTCAAGAAGGCACATGCCTTTCGTCCGGTTTCAACCCAAGTGCCCGGCTTCCATCCGCAGGATCCCAACAAGGACAAGGAGTGGGAGGATCTCTTCGGCCCTCGAAGCCGGGACCTTCGCATGGGCTGTCGGTTGCTTCCGCGCGCTCTCGGTAGCGCATGGGGTAATCCAGAAGATGGTTGGGGATGGTTTTCCATACCTCTACAAGAGCCAGGGGTTCAAACCCCAATCCACCCCACCAATCCAAAGCACCAAGAAAGGGTGTCACTGGGATAGGCAACCACTAGCCCCTCTCAGAAGAGTGTTTAGGGGGTAGTGGAAGCCTACGTGCAATGAGACAGACGCATCCAAGGTTCAGGGTTGGTCAATGCTGCAGCTACCCATGAGGCTGACTGCTCCTGCGGATTTCCTCCCTCCGTGTTTGGTAGCAAACCCTTGGTTGACCAGGTCCCCGCTGCGAGGTCTGGGCACGGGTTTGATCTGTCGCCTGCCCCGAAAATGATTCAGCCCTCTTACATAATTAGACAAGGTCCCCCAGCAGTGCCCTTTTATCGTTTCTTTTTTGGGGGAGGGTTCCCCTGCTAAAAGCCGAAAAAGGGGTATCCTTTTTCTGACCTCTCTACTGGAGAACCTAGTTGAGGTTTGGCTCCACTCGTTGCCACAATGGGGGGGGGCCTGTTTGACCAGTACAGGTTTTTTTTGGGGGGTAGTCCGAACCAATACCTTGCATGGGTCGGCTATCATCCCTCGTGTTGTTTGATGTATCTTCCTTGTTATATCACGGTTGGCGAATATTCCCTGTATGTGGAATGATCCAGATGTAGAAGAAAGACGAGGACAGCATTTATGTCAGTGTTTTCAGACAGATTCCCAAGCGTTAGTGCAACCAGAAACCGAGAAGTGCTGCCAGACATGGTTGGATCGATTTAAACCAGGCATGTATTCGTGTGTCTGATTCCGTTTTGGCAGTAGCCACTGCGCATCAACATCAGTGCCTGTTAGTATGTTTCTTCCTGGCTCTCCCTGCAGATACATCGAACGCGGCGTTGTGGCTCAGGAGCCATTGGAACAATACATGTGTGCATGCTGTAGTGCATGTGTTGTGTTTGTCCATCTATGTGTCTTTTGTTGATTTTGTTTACTTGCTTGTTTACTTATTGATGCATTGATACATGGTGTTTTTTGTGCTTTTTGCCATACTCATTTAGTGTGTGTGCTTTCACCCGCATATTTTTATGCTTTCCCATATTTGTTTACGCATATATGTGTTTTCCAGATACATACATGTGCGCCTGGATGGCGACTCGACAGACACACACACACACACACAGAGTGCCTGCCGTCATTTCTTTCCTGCGAAGCACTGCATGGGTCGTTCGCCCGCGCACCCATGAAGCGATGTACCTTCGACCCGGTTCAGACGCCTCTGGCTGTGACCTGCGAGTTGGACCCGCAGGAGAAACGGTGGTTCCCTTGCATGCTTCTTCGTTGCCCAGTGGCGCCTTTCTTTCTTTTTTTGGGGAAGGGTTCGCCTTCGAAGTCAATCAACCAAAAGGAGGCCCTTTTTTCCCCATTGCCACTGGGCATCTGAATCTTGGATGTTCGTTGCCAAGTTAGTAAGTTATTCAGAAAACACTAAACGTGGTCTAACTACCGCGATGCGTTTTGCAGCAAGATGCAGCGTTCGGCGCGTCTGCAACGCATCGGCGACGCGCGACGTGGGACGCATCACGCCGCATCACGCCTCGCAGTACTCGCTACAATTGACGCAGCGCCGGCGCAGGGCCGACGCGTGCCGTAGGACGCAGCACGGATGCAGCACTGACGCATCTCGCCGAACCTTGCCGAATTTCGCATAATTAATCCCAGACCGCGTCTATTAGACCATGTTTAGCGTTTCCCTAGTTATATCCGCAACCTGGGTTCTAACCTACTTTTGAGTTCCCCCCCCGTTCCGTGGGGGTTATCCTTGTTATTATGGGGTTATACGCTAAGTGGCGAACCACTTGCTAACTTGGCCGAATATCCAAGTAGTGTTCCCTTCGGCGTGTGGCCACTCTAGTAGGTACACCTTGGGTATTTTGACCTTTAGGTTTTACCGTAGATGGATTCCCCTGCTTACTTAGGTATTGTCTAAGTTACTGTACTGGCTTGTCTTGTGACCCAATGGACCCGGCGAGACCTTTCCAAAACAAATGGCTTTGCCATTAAACCTACAAAGGGTGACTGAGCTTTTGGTCAGGGAGGGGGGAGGCAGCAGCCCAGAGTGAAAATTATTTCTAGAAAATATGGGTTTGCCCCAAAACAAAAACTGTGCGCTATTCAAAGGTAGATGAAACATGAAGCAGGTTGTTGTCGCTTTTTTCCTGCTGTTTATTTGGCTCGCAAACAAAGCAAACAGTCTTGGGAACCGGCAGGCGTCCGCAAAAAGACGCAGGAATCAGCCCCTAGTCAAAGGGGCAGGATACAAATACGTGGTGAGAAACCATGGTTCTATGATAGAGCGCAATGGGCAGGGGCTTGCAGCTTGTTGGGACGACCATTTCAGTGGTTAACAAAAGGTTTGGACCTTTTTCTGACCAGTCCACTCACCCAGAGGGTCCCTTGCTACGTGCTGAGGATGGCTTTGGGGGTGTCAAAAGGGGTCGTTCAGTACATCCTTTGAAGGTACCAGGGGACCCTTTGGATCAGGACGTAGCCTGAATTTTATTTGGGAACCACTCAAGAGGTGTCTGGTGGACATGAATCCCCAAATGATGTCCACCAAGGATAAAGGGTTTGTGACAGAAATTCATAGCCAAGTGGGTATGGGTCAAAATTGAACCACAAGGGGACCGCAGGTTTTAATCATTGGTTCCATTTACCGGGGCAGCCAATTTTTTGGGGTTACCAACTATTTTTGACCCACAGCCAAGTGATTGTGTAGACCCAACATCCAACGAGTTTTGACCCTTATCGCATCCAGGTTCAGACTTTGTTTGAACCATCCACTCGGGAAGTGAGCTTTGGGTCAGGCAGTGGCTCTGAATTGGGGAACCACTTAAGAAGTGACAGGTGGACATGAATCCCCTTCTAAAGTCGATGTCCACCAAAGGGTCCCTGGTAGATATTCATAGCCAAGTGGCGTAGGGCTCAACATTAAACCACTAGAAAAACCGCAGGTTCGAGTCCTTGGTTCCATTCACAAAGGTTCCATTTTGGCCCACAGGGTTCCATTTGCCTTTTTGTTTGGCCCACTTGGTTCCTTGATATTCTCCCTTGGTTCCATTTGCATGTTTTCGACCCACCGCCAAGTGAGAAAGCGTTCCAAGACCTTGCGAAGCGCGGCCTTAGGACTTCGCGAAGCGCTGCCGCGTGGCCGATGACCCGCCGCTCGAAAGCCTCGAGTTGGCGAAGCGGCCGCCCCCATTTTGGATGTTGCCCAGCGGATTCCGCCCCTTTTTTCCAACTTTGTTTGGGGAAGGGTTCCCCCTTTAAACTCAACCAACCAAAAAAGGATGCCCTTTTTTCCCCCATGGCCACTGGGCACTTGAGAACCCTGCTTGTTAATATGTGGGTTGTTCCCCTTTAAAGGCGATGAACCTCCACTAAGTTAGGGACACCCCACCCCCCCCCAACATAGGGTTTATTCATCCTGGGTTGACCGTTACTGCCTGCAAATGAACATTAAACCCTAAAAGGGGTCCGGAAACCAAAAGGAGGTTCCTCTCAGAACAATGCTTGTCTTGGTCTCGTGTTAGTCTCAAGGGGGACATTACAAGGATGGATAGCCTTTTGCTTGAGACCACAAGGACGCCATTGCCTTTTGTATGGAGTGTGCAGTCTTGGACGGTATTGGAGAAAACCTCTTGCTAGCTAGTGAGTTGGTAAGGAGACAGTTGTGTTCCGAAGGTTACGAGGTTCGAGATCAAAGGCGACATTCACCTAGCTTTATTTTGACAAGTGATTTGCGGGTTCATCTGGACACCACCGGCCATTGCGACACAGCGAGATACAGCCACTCAGCCAGAGGCTCCATTTGTCATGTGACCCATCCCCTCCCCCACCAAATAAGGCCTTGTGGCCAGAATTGAGGGTCTCACGGGGAAACAGAGAGCGGGGGCTGCGGGAACTTAGAATCTCACTCCCTGAGTTTCTGGACTTTAAAAGTTTTAGGTTTGAACCATTTAGTGGCCTGCACAAAAAGGTTGGTTTTTTTGTGGCCAATGCCATTCGATCGGAAGTGAGTTGGATCCTACAAATTTGGTGCCTAAGAGAACACAGCACCATCGGCTCAGGGCGTCGCCCGACGACCTTCTGAAGCAGCTTCTTGGCGGAACATGTGCGTTGAGCCCAAGGCTCCCTAGTTGAATGGCCAGGGTGTGTACCGCCAGGTTCTTACTTGTATGGGGATTTGACCAAATAAGTGGAGGCTAGTGAGTGATTAGCAACCTTGTTTGTGTCAGTCCTGCAAGTCCTGTCAGTGGTATAGTCATGGTTGCTATCCACTTCCCTGACAAACCCTGCCCCTAGCTTGGAGGATTCTGCCAAAATGACCAGAAAAGAAGAAAGGGGTCTATTGGGTTCCCTGACAAACCCTGAGAAACCCAGAGACTTCCTCTTAGGGGCGTTTGGGTGGGTTGCGAAGTGGCTGTGGCTTAAAACACCGGTACCAAAACGGAACCCTGGTAAGTGGAAACATGGACCAAAACCTGCGTAACCCCTCCTGTTTAACTTTGAGCCACACCCATGTTGTTGTTTGAGGCAATTAAATGTTCAAGGCAGGGGATTTGGCTTGGGGCATAGAGCCATTCGAAGTGGCGATCCGATTCGTCAATGGCTCGTAGAGGGCAAGTAATCCACAGAAAGGCGGCCTACAACCATAGAACCATGCCCGGGCAAAAAACCACCTTGAGGTAAAAACAAAAAACAGTTTCCTCTGTAGTGGATTGCCTGGTGTCCGAGATGGCGGTTATTTGACCACCTACCTGACGTACCCTGCCTGTGTGAGTACGAGCCCATTCGGGGGTGTCTTGTTCGAGGGTACCTTTTGTTTGTATGGTTTTCAAGGGAAACGCAAACTAGGTCCCCCAGTAGTGCCGTTTCTCACCCTTTTGGGGGGGAGGGTTCTCTTACTAAAGTAGACTACAGAAAAAAAGTACCCTTACTGTGCTGGAAAACCTAGCAAAGGAACACTACGATTGTTTTTTTAGCCCCACCGCTCGTGGATGAACCTGTACTGCCTCCTTGGGCGGGCAATATTCAAGCCAGCATGAGAAATCCACCAAGAAAATACAGGTATCAACCTTCGCCGCAAAAACCCGTTGTTTACGGGTAATTATCATGTCAAACCTGTACTCAAAAGGGATGTATTTAGGATGGAAAAACATGTTTGTTCAAACAACAACGAACATGCATTGAACAAAACACAAAACAACAAGGACATGGGAGTGCACCAACCACGGCTGTTTGGTTGCCGTACATGGCCGGGATTTCGACATGGCAGACAAAGCGGTTGTTGGCACCCGGGCGCTAGAGGGTTACCGGTTAGTGGCCATTTTGTTTTGTTATCAGGAGTCTGGGATGCCTCTACCCCATGCTGGGTATGGAACCTGTAGTGGTTCTATGTAGCAGCTGTATATCTCGTTGAACGTTTCTGGGGGTTTGGGGTAGTGGACACCATCTTAGAATCTTGTGGTCCATGGTGTCCTTTGAGGCAGTCCAAAGCGAATCGTCCTTTTGACCTGCTGGTTTTTCTCCTTGTGGTCCACGTTTGTGTCAAAGGCCTCAAAAGGTGATCCCCTTGTATTTCTACTGACAATGGCAGTGAACCCGGAAACATTTTGCATGTGGTGCCTGTCTCCCAGGTCGCTGCTTCGCTACGCGCCTCGGCTGGTCCATGGAAGGACTCGAAGGACGTTCTTCGGCTAGCCACACCCTTACACTGCTAGACTTTTGACTGTTCACAGTATCAATATGGCGAGTGTTTTTGTTTGGATGGTACACCTTGTGTGGTTGTCTGAACGGGAAACCAAAAGGAACACCGACCCCAAAAAAAACACCCGTGCAGATATCCGTCACCAGGCCCGCAATGGCTTTCAAATGGTTTGCAAACTGACGACAATTACTTTGAGGGCCATTTGATATCCATGTGTGGGGGCTTGGTTCACAGATTCTGTTTAGGGATGCTTCAGGGAATTTCAGAGCCGCACGGATTTTGCGGAGTAAATCATGAAAAGCCTTGCTTTTCAACAATCAAGCCTACAAAAAGAGGTTGTTCGAAGTCGAGGGTACAATTCGGTGTCCCTGCCACTGTTTGCAGCTTTCCAGCCTTTCAAGTCTTCACCGTTAGGTGTAGACTCGACATGGCCATGTTGTGACTCAACTTGCTTAGGGAACAAACAAGCACCAGCCATTCCCCTCAAGGACCTGGGTGTGGGTTTTGGGACCACATGCGGCGCTCCCATGTTGCTTCCTATCAGACTGTATAGGTGCCCACTTCCGCAGATGAACGAGAGGGTGTGAGGCACGCTCACCTTTCCCTCCAAGATGCAAGCATTGCTTGCTGGTGCGACTGGTAGGGAATGTGGGAATGAACCCAGGCTTTGGTCCCCTGAAACGAAACCACAAGGGATGGTTTATCTCAAATTGATTCCATGAAACACCAGCAAGATTGCTCAGTGCACCGTTGCTTCCTTTTCAACTAGCACGATTCCATATGGGGTCTGCAGGCTTCCACGTCCGACGGTGGGGGGGTATGTCGCTCTGCGTTTCGCACCAAGTCCAGGGTAGCCTCAGAGCCGCTACAAACCGCTCCCCGCGAGACCCCTTCCCCCCCCCCCCCCCGTTCAGGCCTTGTTCGATTTTTTGTTGCCTTCGCAGGTGTCCGTTTAGGTTAGTTTGGCTAAACATAGATGGGATCAGATTGGTTTTATGTTATCCATTTACCAGGGAACCCCATCTATTTGCTCAAAAGGTCACCAATGTGTCTTCCGGCCTCATTTTATTGAAATCCGACCCGGGAGGGCAGTCTTGTGGGGTGGCCAACGCAGGTGAGGTGCGGGCGGTACATTGATCGCTCCGGCATCGGCGACGAGGTGCAGGAGATTCGCGCACGCAGCTCATCCATATTAATGATACATATATATATATATATATATACACACATATGTGTATGTATGTGTATATATATATATATATTAAATGTGTATTCCTCCCGCCAAAAAGACAAACAAGACAACAAGAACTGGGTTTGTCCTGTTTAGGTGACCCACAAAATGATTACTTTCTTTTGGTTTCACTTCAAAACCTCCAACACGGGCACCTCGAACAAAGAGAGCCAACGGTATTTCTACCAAGCAACAACCGACTTTGCTTATTGGGGGAGGGGGGATTCTTCGCTTCAGGGAGCTTTATCATACGGGAGCACCCATCAGCGGGGCGCCTGTATTCTACCCAGTGGATCCCAGTTAGCACTGTGACAAGTAACCAGCCATTGTCCTGTTGGTTTTTACATGGGCGGGTTTCCTGTTGGTTACCTATCATAGTGGGTACTCTGGAATCACTGGATAGGGGTGGGCGATATTTCTGGCTAGGGAACTTCACTACTAGGGAGAGGCCGATTGGGGAGTGGGATCGGATCGGGGGAATGGATTGGTTGGGCTGGAGAGATGCTTCATTTGGCAATCTACGGAGTCCGTTTTGAGGTGGCACGCACCACGCTACTGACAGTGGATGGGGGCGAAATCCAATTCGCACCGCCGAACTCGGAAACCCTGGTTTCTCATTCGATTCCCCTGTAAATACCAACAGTTTCAATAATTGTGACTTCATTTGGTGGTGCGAACGGATTTCACAACCATCCACACTAAGAACATTGTTTTCTGAAACCCTCCGGTCAGTCTTCATCAGGAGTCTTGGTGTTGAACTTTCCAAAGCGTCCGTCTGGTGGGCATTCTGGCAGCTTTCGGTTGGGTCGCACAGAAATGCAATCAAACAAGCAAAGGGCAGATCCCTTGTTTCACTGCGGGTTACGGATTAAGATCAGGAACCCCCCCTTTGCGACCCCAAAAGACCCCCAATCAAAATTAGTTTGGCTTTTTGTCGGCCTTATCTTAAAGGCTTCAAACCTAGCCCTTGGGGTCTTTCCTGGACCTGATACTTTTTGGAGGAACTTCATTTTAGTGGCAACCAAAAATTTCAGACTGTTTGGAGCCATTCAACACAGGAAGGTAGAGACCACTTGCGTGTGCTGAGTTGGGGGCCAGGTTTTCTCCCTGGAAACCACCTGTGCCTTGTTCAACGTTGGATGACCCACATGTTGAAACTCGTATTTTTCCAGGTAGGCTTTTTGCAGCCAGATAGAACCAAAGGCCACATTTTGAACGGGCCTTACACTGAGAGGGTGTCCTTCGATCAGTCGGGTTGTACCGCCGCCAATCGTTTGAGATGCCCCCGTTGGGTGTTTCTCAAAATAGTGGACCCACTGTGCGTGTTTCTTTCCTCTCGACTTTCCCTGTTAAAACCTGGCACCACTGTTCGCTTTTCCCCCTCAAACAGGGGTTTCCCTATCAAAGCCACAGAAAGCCGTTGACCAAGTGGTGCAAGAGCTGCAAGCTGAAGGAGGCCCAGCAGGGAGCGAGCCAATTTCGTGCTATCGGGCGACGGATGGAAGCCGAACATGAAGCGACGACGGCGCTACCTCCACCACACGCTTCAACAAGGGAGTGACCCAAGCAGCTTTGGAGACTTGGGAGAAGCACCCAAGCTTGGTGAAGATGCTCAAGCTGCTGCAAACCCTATCAAGAAGCTGGAGACTTTGGTCCGCCCCTTCGCCAAACACTTCCATTTGCTTAATAGCATTTAATAGCTATGTTTGTTTCATGCTCCCCTGTTGGTTTCAAGGGGAACTTATATGTAGCACCTGGACTTGTCTTGGTTTTTTACTCCAGAGGGACCACCATTTTGAGCCCGGTACTGCCCGGCCGTTGTCACCAGGACCCCGCGGCGCCGCACGAGCCTTTGGAGGGCAGCTACCGCAGCTCGGCTCGTGGAGCTACTGATCGGGTGCCTAGCAAGTGGTTTGTAAGCCTGGTTCTCTTACCTCTTAAAAAACACAACTTTTCAACTTTTGGGGGTAACATGGGCTATATGTCTGTAAAAGGTGAGAACTTCCCCAGGGCGCAGGGAGTTTTAAGGGGTGAGTTATAGTCCACTTAGGAGACTTCTAGCCATGGCTTTTGTGGGTTATTTGCCCATGGAGATGTCCACTTGCTCAGTACCCGATCGACCCTTTGCAAAATGTCTTTGTCGAGTGCTTCCCGGCATTTCGATAACTCGAGTAGGTGACATGCTTTGCCGCGGTTGACCAAGCGAATGCCCCAAAGAGTTAGCCTTGTATTTCTGGGTCCTTGGGCAACTGAGTCAGCGGCTATAAGTCTTTTAGCAGGGAACCAGCTCCACAATGGGGGGACCACAAGCTCTCAAAGCTCCCGCACAGGCAGGTACCTTGCTAAAAGGCTTTCTGATGCAGCTTTCCCTATCTGAGGATCGCTGCTGCAGACGCAGCTTGTTCGGCATTTTTGCTCCGTGAAGGGATGCGCATGGGAAGTTCGGCCAAAATCTCCAGTGTTGGGACGAAGTCACCAAGTCGCACACTCTGCCGCTCACCGGAGCCCCTTGCGTTTGGATGTTCTTGGGGGCTCGTGTTCCACCTTTTCAGGGAACATCATATTTCCCGTTCAAACTTGCAGCCCAATGATTCCAGTTACCGCTTTAGTAGTTAACCAGGTATTCTTTACCTCTAGGTCTTACCTGGTGATGGTTACCTACCATGAGGGTTACTGGAAGCACTGGGGAGGAGAAGATGGTTGCTTCTTCTTGTTTGAACCCCCCTAAAGGGGCCGAAGTTTAAAGGAAGCATTCGGGGCGCCAAAGATTGACACAAGCCATGGGGAACAGGGGGAACAAGTTACCTTCCAGTTGAAATGAATATGTGTTATTTCATCTAGTTGTAAAGGGAATCTATCACAGCGGGAAATATTGTCTCGTTTTCCTTCCAGAGAACGAGAAAGGACATGGCGGCTCAGAATGGTTTGTGGTTTTGTGGGGTACTTTACCAAATTAACTGATGATCATGGGATGAATATGTGTAACTATTTAGGCCCTTTGTTTGCAGATTGGTTTGCTTTGCTTTCGTTTCACTTTCCGGCCAAACATCTAGCCTTCTGCCGGGGTCTTCCAAGGAACCCTGCCTAGACTCGTCCCAAAAGCGGGTTCTTCCCCTTGAGACATCCCCCCGTGTCCTTACTTATTGAGCTAGCGCGTTTCTGGACCTCTGGTTTCTGCCCGAATGGCCCACACAAAAAAGGCAAGGCAGAAAACTGGGGTCAAGTTCCTGGACTTTATACTTCTGCGAGCACCCTTTTCGTCGTGGTAAGCCAACAACAGGAGTCTTTGCTGGCCCATCCACCCAGGAAGTGAGTATACTAATTCCTGCACTGCGCCGGAAGCCGCCGAACGAAAGCACTCGCCGAGGTTCCGAGGGCTGGCAGACGCGACGGCCGTGTAAAACACAAGCGACCGACGCTCCGGCTGCCCCACGTTGAGGGTTTTGCTCCAAACTGGGTGAAGTTCATTTTGCTGCATGACCCCGGATCTAAGTAGATTATCTTTTCCTAGTACTAGTAGGGGTGTTCCCTCGGAAAGTTGAAGGACACCACCACGAAAGAAAATAAACCAGGGGGTTACTGTGGATGGACGAAATGCATTTCGCAGGGAAACAATACTGTTTGTTTGTGTTTACAAGGAATAAAGAACACTCCGTTGGGTTTCTGAACGGTGGCGCAAGCAAATTTCGCCCTTCCACAGCAAATTTCATGGTTTTGAGTTTGGTTCGTTCGAGAAATCTTCAACAGAGTCCGAGAAAATATGCAAGTATGAGGGGACCAATGGACTCTCTTCCCCTGTTGGGTGTGTCTTAAAACCAGTGAAACCACTCAAACAGGTACCTAGCTGGTTTGCACCAGTGCGTGCGTAGACGTTCTTGTTTTTGCAGTGCTTCCCCGATGCTCCTCTTCCGTGATGAGCTCCTTGTGGATTTGTCTTGGGATCTGATTTGTGTTGCCCAAATCAAACCAAATGTTTGTTTTGGTTTTGAAAGGGCGGTTCTTGGTTACCTAGGTAAGGCACCCGAACGCAGCCCAAGGGTCCAACTTCCACTAACCTAGCTACGTGGGGGAACTGCCGCAGTTGCCTTCTTAGTATAGGATACCCCCCAACGTTTGCCATTTGGTTCTCCTTGGTCTTATGGGGAGGGCAAGGCCGTATATCCCTGACCTGACCCATTTTTGTCGCACCAAAGGGGGCAACGCCTTCTCCCCGAACCATTTTTTTCGTCGAACCACAGAGCGCTGGGTGAGTTTCGGGCGCGCCAAGTCTTCAGGCCAGAAGAGCAGCAAGTCCGAAACCCGCCCGGCCCTCAACAAGAAGCGCCGCCTTTTGGGAGTGGGCAGCGGGAGATCTCTCCTTCCCGGCCCTGGTGGCATGGATAAATATGGGGTTCGGTTGATCAACAGGTCCGTGCCCATCAGTTGGAAACCACCAAAAGAGAGATTGATATTTGACACTAGATGGGAAAAGTCACATGGCATGGTCATTTTGGGTTTATGAGAATTGATCGACTCCCCTTTAGTTGGCAAACTGAAATCCTGGGATGGTTGATGCTGGTTAGCTACTTGAGTGGTAATACTTGGGTCTTTGACTCGCCAAGTAAGTGGTAACGGCAACCGTTGGGACATAGCAACCACTTTTGAGTCTCCCGTGAATGTGGGGTCAAATACTTGTTAGGGGCAACCCAAGTGGCGACCCCCGCTTACTAACTTGCCAGGGTTTCCCAGTCCTAGACTCTGAGCCAACCCAAACCACCAATGAAAGGGATGATTTCACTTGGTTTCCCTATGTTTGCTTTTGAGTAGTTTCTCAATATGAATGGAACGAATGGGAGGGACGTTGCTTCCATAAAACAACCAGCTGACCAAGGCTAGAAATTGCTGAGCAGGTCCTTTGGTTTTTTTTCTTACATGCCGAAGGACTGCTAGTGACATGAGTTGCGGCGTCCGGCTGTCCTTCTCAATGGCCTTGTCTCCCTTTCTCTAGGCTCCATGCACTGGTTGGACCATGTCCCACATCCCTGGAACTCAGATGTCGAGTTTTTGGACTCACGTTTAAGGTTTTGTGGGTGTCTTTTTTTAGGGGAGCCGCTTACTGGGGCGAATTGGTTGCATCATTGGACTTTAAGTTTTTGGGAAACCGTGCTTTTTGCCATCGGACCCACAAAAAGTTGAGATTTTTTGCAGTGGGATCAACAGCAGCCAAGCCTTTTGTTTGGCTTTTAAGGGAAGCCAAAAGGAAAACCTGACAGTTTAGGGTACCCCAAATTTTGAGACAAGCCCACTAAGAGTTCGCAGCCTTATGTGGCGATGTTGCGCGAAATCGCTTCGGCTGTGACCTGTTCCAGCGAGGCCAATGTGCCCACCAAAGAACTTGCCATCATTGCTCCGGAGTAATCCTTTTCGGCATACTGGTTCAGAGCAGTCACTAACCAGTTCATTCACTCACCCCTTTAACCACCTTTTTCCTCACCGAGTTGTCTTTTCTAGGCATTCTAGAACGTCCGACATTCTGACATGATGACCACCAGGAAGAAGTCCTTTGGATTCCGCAGGTGGCATTGCTTACATTGTCTTGGTCTCACTCCCCGAGTTCCGTTTCGGGCTTGAATCTTTTTGGGAAGACCGGTTTTGGTGGGAAACAACAAGTCGTGGACTTGTTCTGAGCAATCCATGCAGGGAATGTGCCTGATGTTCGTCCGTTGGACATATGTTCTGAGATGTTTCCCAGGGGACGAAAAAGCAAATGGAGGAGGACATTCCTCAAGAGTTGGGGGTAAAAAAGACACGCCTTAGGCGGGAGGCGCAAGGTACGTCAGGCCAGTGGGTTGCAAGCACCCCAGTGCTTTTATTCGGCGCCGCTCAGCACTAGATAACCTTTCAGTGTTTCTACCTTTAGGTTTTACTTCTGATCGTTTCCCCTTGCCTACTCTAGGTCCCCCAGTAGTGCCTTTTTGGGGGGAGAGTTCCCCTACTAAAATACACTACAGAAAAAAGAAACGGTACCAACTTATTCTAACCTTCCTACAGTACTATTAGAAACACGGTATGCCCACGGTACTTTTGGGGGGAGGGTCCCCCAGTGGTACCTTCCTACTGGAGGACCTAGTACTATATGGTAGTCGAACCACCGGGCATGCAACCCAAAGCCATGCCATCCACGCCTCTGCTTCGGCCAAGCCGAGCGGCCCGCCTCTGCCCAGGCAAAGGACGCCAGGCTCTCAAGTTGGGAGGGCGGCGGAACCAACCCGGAAGGATATCTGGAGCCTTCTTCTGACCCTTCAAGCAGGGGGTCCATAACCAAACTGAAACGGTACCGTTTTTGAAGAGTCATGGAGACTCTAGGTTGTCTTTGCTGGTCTTTTGTGCGACCTAATCGTCTCGCAGAAACGTTTGGGGATTCCATTTGACAAACAAATCATGTTCCGACCTGTTGCAAACGGGGCTTGGAGCAGCCCATTTCTTGGGAGGTTTTGAAAGAGAGTCGCAAGGTGCCACTTGCGAGAGCCTCCCAAGAAGACGTGCTTGGAGATTCCATGTCCCTTAAAAGGTGGGGTCATGACCTTTTTTGGTAATGACCGCATTTTGGAAAGGTCACGGAGAATTTAGGTGGACCCTTAAAAGGTTCCGAAAGAAAGCCAAAACTCGCCATTTTGGGGGGTGCTGCTTGCTTAAGAGTATTTTTATTTTCCCTTGTTGGTTTTAAAAGGAATTCATCACTACTGGAAATATATATTTTTCCCTGGGGCCTCAACCAAATGGAAGTTGCTGCTTGAGGCAAGGGCAAGAAGAAGAAGCGGAAGAATAGTCAGAACTCGAGCACTATGAGCGCTCGTGCAAGCCTCAGCTTGTGCGATGGCCATAGCATTGTTCTTTCAGGGAAACCACCAGTTTTTTTGGGGGCCACCCCTTATTTTGAGACACCGAAATTCATTAAAAGCCAACACCCAAGGGACTAGAGCTGGCAACTCACTGCGCATGGACATAAACCTCGCTTGCCAAGTGGGAAAAAAGCAATAACCTCCCTTTTCCCAACAGCTTGGGGTAGCCCTGCAGGCGTTCCGATTCCGAGGATTCTGGGCTGTATCCTCCTTGATCTTGGTTGAGTTGCTTTGAGACCCATGTTGGTGCCGGAATAACTACGAACAGCATCCTCTCATGATCCCGACGTAATTTGGCTTAGTAGCACCCAACCACACTCCGCAATCATGTTATACAAGAAAAACACTGAAACCCACAACTCATGGTTTCCTTAAAGGGAGTCCTTACCATCGTTGTTTGAAACCACTTCACCGGGAAGCATGTCCTGCACCTCAAGCGGCGCCAACTCGCTTCAGTGGATCCCGAATTCGCTAACCCAGCCGTTTGGGGCGCTTTTGGGGGGTAATATCAAGGTTCAAGCCTGCCTTCCCAAGTAGAAAGTCTAGCAACTGGCGAGGTGGGTGTGTCTTTTTTTGGGACCCCTCACCCCCCCCCAAAAAAAATATATATATATATATATGTTTTGTTGTATATGTATGTTGTCATGTGGATTTCCCTTAGAAAGAGGGTTCCCGGAAGACAAAAACATACCCAGGCGCCAAGTGACAACGGAGTGGATCACTTCGACGGTTCATTCAGGCGACATCCCAACCCCGGAAAAGAGAAGCTCTCTGCTTGGGGGTGCGAGGTGGAGGGGGGGGGGAACAACAAAAGACATATCAAGCAAGAAAAAACATATGGCTGTGGCTCAAAGTTAAACAGGAGGGGTTACGTGGGTTTTGGTCCATGTTTCCACTTACCAAGGTTCCATTTTGGTCCCGGTCTTTTGAGCCACAGCCATATATCCCCTAAGGCTTCATTGCCCCTAAACCCAGGTTTGGTGGGAAAAGCCCTTGAGGGTCATGCGGAATGCGCAGTGAGTTGCCAGTTCGCCGCATCCTTTTGCATGTTGGCGCAACAGGAACCCCAATATGCAGTTGCTGTCTTCGGGGTCTTCGTTGGAAGGTGCGGCCGTTTGGCGGGGTAGCTCAAACCAGGAGTGTGAGCGTGCATCTTTGAGCACGAGAAAAGTTGGCCGGGGGCATTTTTTTATTATTATCAGGAATGCATACTCTCCAAGACTTCAGGAAGCCAGGAGAGCAGCTTCCTTCGTACATGGACGCTCTGCCAACTTGGTAAGCATGGCCATAGATCAGCCATCCCCTGTAGCATCGCCTGTAGTCCCGCTTATGACAACAAGCGGATGAACATCCAAGTACAGTTCGGTGCAAGACGAGAACTCAACTCCCCCATGCGTATTTCACCAACCCCTTTTCTATTCAATGTGAAACAGGGAATTGTACCAGACTTTCACCACGCGGTGTCCTTCCCGTTTCAGGAAATTCCACGTAGCGCGGCTGAGAACCGTCTGGACCCAATCCGCGCCGGGCACCAGTTGGGAGAGATGACACCCTGCAAATAATTGGTGCAGGCTGTTGTCCATCCAGAGTAGCCATAGCTTATAAGCCATAGGTGTCCTTTTTAGTTGGTTTGATTGAAAAAGATCGAGGGCCCTGGTTTGCCTGGTGGTTCAATCAACTACCAGGGCCATCTATTTTCCCAAAAAGGACACCTGGTGGTTCAACCCCTGTTATTAATATAGGGGTGTCCCTGGTTTTAGTGAGGATGTATCACTTTTGGAGGGGAACATTCCCATATTAATAATCAGAGGTTTATTAATCCGGGGTCAACATTAGTTATAGCCCATCAGCTATTTGTTGAGTAGGTTGCCCACCCGAGTAGTGTCCTCGGCGTCGTGTGTCGGCCTTTGCCATGGCCCAGGTGACAATAGCAGCTGTTGCCCCAGTCTGCGCACTGCATCGGAAGCATTGGCCCGCTCCTCTCTTTTTGCGGGGCTGAATGTAGTTGGGTCCTCGAAGGCAAGCATGTGCTTTGTTTGGGAGGGTTCGAAATCCGTATTCTTTAAGTGGGTGCTACAATCATTGCAAATTAAATGGTCGACACCCCCCTACTCAGACGGGTTTATGAAGCTGGGGTTACCATTAGTTATTTAGCTAAAGCGAAAACGGTTTCCTGTCAAAGAGTGGGAACCATCCCATGGTAAAACGAGCCAAAGCTGATGATGAAGGCCCTGAGACTCACTCTTATTGAAGAATTCGTTGGTATTTCGAGCAGACGGTTGCAGGGGTCTTTCGGGAGCGTGTTGAGCATACGCAGTTGCAGCGCAAGACAAGACCGTGCATTGCATTCCACAACTCTCGGACTTTTATAGTTACTTTTGGGGTTCGGTCTGTTCTAGTTTGCACAAAGTGTTGGATTACTTTTTTGGATTGGCCACTCGTTCGGAAGTGAGAAACCTCGCCGCATGGCTTGCTTTCTGCTTTGGTCTGGTTCGCCAAGTCACAGTCTTAAGATTGGAGGGATTACACCAGATAAAAAGTTGGCGCACTTCGGCCCCAATTTTGGCTGTGTCAAAACCCAGGAAACCCCCTGCTGAACATCAAAAAATCGGTGGCCGCATGTTGGTGTTCAGCATGTGACCATGGCCATGTTAAAGGCCTCCGCAGGCTTCAGAACCCAGACGCCTGGAGGAGTCCTTGGGTGAACCAGTCTGGGTTTCATGACGGTCTTGCGGCGTAAGTCGCCTCAGACCAACTACGCGCAACATGGCCGTGTGTTTGCTTGCCCTGCAAACAAACCGAGGTAAACTCGCTGTCTGAGATCGGTTTCGGACTTTGGTCACTTGCACAAAAACGTTCGCCTTGTCGCCTTTTGTTTGGCCCATCCACTCGTCGGACGTGAGCTTAGCAACCCGGACACGCACCTCGGCGGAAGCCCGCCGGCGTCCTCAGGCCTCGCATCAGAGTCGGAGCGGGGCTGGGGACCTCGCGCTCGGGATGGGCACGACTTCTGACCGAACGAAGGAACGAATCCGGGCCTGTGAGCACTGAGGGCGCGACCTTTAGGGAGTCATGACCCTGAAATAGAAGGGAAAATCATGACCCCTTTCTGTTAGTGAACCGGTGAACCCAGCCTTTTTCATGGAATCTAGCGAGGAAGTATTTGAAAGTATTGGAACCCCTTGACCAGGAGCCGTAGGGCTCGTTTCCCAGAAAAGCTACGGCAAGTGAGCCATCGCTTCCATGAATCATCATTTGCTATACGAAACTAAGTCCCCACTCTCAACATGTTGCGATCACTGCGCCACGTACAAAATGAGCTTTCGGTGGTTGTTTTGGGATCCCAATTTGGGATCGTTTTTCTTTAGAAGGGTCCCCCATAAGAATAGGCTGCGGTTGTCCTGTTTTTTTTTCCGTTTAAAACAACCAACAGGGGTGGGTGCCCTGGGACCGAAGACACCCATTTGGGTGTGCCTTCACAGGGCCTGCGCCCTTACTCTTTTGCAAATTTATCATGGAACCCAAAAAAGGGGGTCCCCCAAAAGGAGGTTCCGCTACAAGTGATGTTTCGTTGTGCTTGGCTGAATTTTCATGAGCGCATCATACGACTGGGATTGACCCCTCTCATTCCTTACTGATTCCCAGCCATCCCCTTCATCTGTTTGGTTTTTAGTTGGTCTAGTGGGGGCTTCCATTTAACCCACTAAAACTTGAACTTTTAGCAGGGGATTTGAGGACAGCCCAAATTCCTCTCTTTGGTATGCGAAAGGATGTTGTGCCTTTTGCAGCAGGGCAAAGCAGCTCGGCCCACCCAACTCCCTCGGTTAACCACTATACTCAGGGTCTTCTGCAAATTCATGTTGGATCTTTTTGTAGGCTAAGTATGGACCAGCATCTTGATATAGTTGTTGCGTGTAGCCCAGGGCCCCAGGATACTGGACAACGGACTTTCTGGGTGCGGGTGGCCTCACGCCACATTCAGGCGATGACTCGGACGGAGACACCGCCAGCGTCGCCAGCAAGAAGAGTGATGCCAGCAGCAGGCGGATCGCGCGATCCGCTTGTTGCCGGGTTGCCGCCTGCTTTCTCGCGAGCTGGAGGTAAAATGGTAAAAAGAGCTCACCATTTTGAAGGTGTTTCTCAACTCTTGGAAAAGTTACACATTATGCCAAGTCATCGCGGATTGTTCATGTTCCCTGGTTGCCTACCAACCACTGAGTAGCTTTGCATATGAGCAGCTGGTTTAAGCTCGAAAGCGGGGGCAGGGCACTCATTTCCCCATGGTCCCACGGCAGAACTGGGCTGGTAGTACTCGTGCTGCACGGCTCCCGTGCTTTGAAGACATCTAGCTGAAGCCCAGCTCTTTGTACCGTTAAAATGCACAGCTTTGCTCACGAAGCCGCTGGCTTAGACTGGTAAAAGGGACCCTTTGGACAAGATTCAAATCCCCCCTCCCCAACCTCTGCTTCCGCTGGTGTTCTCCAAACAAGGCGTTACTAAGTCTCCTGTTGCGGTGCGGCAACACGGTGGGGGTGGGGGTGATCCTATGAATAGCCAGGGAAAGCGGAAACCGCATGAACAGCCACCGTGGTCCACAGTGTTCACAAACAACCACCGTGTGCTTTGTATCATCTTTCTCCCATCCGTGGGGGTCGCCTTGAAAGACTTTGTTGATGGAGACCCAGCGCTTAAGCATTTAACTGGTGTGACTCTTAACATTAAGTTTCACAATGTGGTGAACTTATACATATATATATATATATGAACCAGAATCTCAAGCGTGTCTTCTTGGGGGAAGGTGGCAGAATAGAACGACCAAGTTTTGCGTGTTGCGACAGCCTTGTCTGGGGCCGTTTGAACCAAGCTTGGGGCTCCTCAGAGGGCTTCTCGGTCCCCACTTTAGCGATATGGGGAACCTGCCACGTACTTCCAAGCAGCCCTTGGGTTTACACAGCTTCACATAGTTTTGCTCAACTGCACTCGTTCTTTGTTGTGTGTTCGAGTCGGACACCAAAGAACAAAACGTTTGGACCTGTTTTGTCCAGAAATCTCCAAGACTCTGCTCGGTGCCCCAAGCTTCTCACTTTGCCAGGGTGAGCTGCCTGGCTGCACGTGAGCACGGGACGGGCGACTCGCGGATCCGGCTGGCCACCTGGGAGTCTCCCGCCCGGAAAGCCGCTATGGTGGGTAACCAGTTATGCTCCTTTTGTGGCAAGCTTTTCTGATTAATACGGACAAATGGATCCACAGCGCTTCCTGTGTTTTTCTGGTCAACGTTAAGCTTGGGATTCCTAAAAGAAGACTGCCTCTCCATCACTCCAAACCTCAGCGAAGCGAGTCCGCATCTCAGGTTGGGTGGAGCTGATAGCGAAAGTGTTCCCTACGAGCCGTTCCGGAAGGATGAACCTGGATGACAAAACCATTTGGGTTTGGACACCCGTGCCGTCACTTTATGGTTGACTTCGGTCGTTGGGGTCTCTACAACTCCATCCTTTAAACGGACACCCCCAGAGCAAAAACAGAACGAATAAACTATTCCTTTTGGTTTTCCTGTAAACCAACCCCAAACAGGACATCTTCAACAAAAGACACCCAACTAGTCGAACGCAGGTGGCGTGTTTGGGGCCGGCGTAGGAGGATTTCACGAGAGACGCGTCCGTTCGGATCTGAGGCAAAAGCACCAACCAGCCACTGGCTCGGAGTTTGTGAGATGCTTCCCCGCCGCGTCGTGGCTGTCAAATGGCTGTGGCTCAAAAAAAGACGTACCCAAAATTGACACCTTGGTATATGGAAACGTAACCCCAGCTGTTTCATTTTGAGCCACACCCAAATGGCGAGCTGCAAGTTGGTGGATTGGATTGGCAGGACTTGAACTCTTGGGGACCTTGTTGGCCTGAAGGACACAGTGCCATTGAGCAACGGCCCATAGTTCCTGTCAACGGTGAAATAGGGCACACCAGCCCGAAAATACCAGGAAGGAAGTGGGGGTTACGTGAGTTGGCAAGGCAATGAATATCTGCTGTGACTCAAATGGCCCCCCAAAATGGCCCAGAGCAAATTACTAAACAGACCATTTGATAGCTGTTGGGGGGCCTTGGTGTGGCCTTGGTCAGATGTCTATTGAGTTTGTTTGCGGTGTTGATTGGTTTGGTAAGGAACACATGGGTTTGTTCCACTGTTGGTCTGATTCCCCAGAAAACCAGGGGAGTCCTGAGTCCATCTATTTTGCCCAAACGAACCACCGCGTTTGCGTTCTCTCCGCACCCACATCGAGGGTTTCTGAAAGAGAGATGCCATGGTAAAGGGGGGCCTGGAAACATGATCGCTGCAAGAACCCTTCGCTTGCCTTGGCCTTTTGTTTGTTCATATATTGTTTGTTTTAATTTTGTTAGTTTCATTTTTTTGTAGGCGGCAAACAGCAAAGTTTGTTGCTTTCACATACCAAGGGTTGGAAAGAGTCCCTTCTAAGGAAGTTGTGTCCAAATCTTTCCTGGGTGGGGAGGGCTTTGGTTTTCTACATACTGAATGCTCATTTGAATGCTTCCCCTGGGCCCAAGCAGAGATTTCGGGGCCGGGCAGTTATTGGACTAGAATCATGCACCTGGTGAACAGGGGCAAGTGTGAAGCGTTCAGAAGGTACTTTCTTTATTTTGTTTATTTTATGTTTATGTTTTTGCTTCCGGGGCTTTCCCCTTTGAAGACAATTCATGTTAAGAACAATCCACGCGTCAACCAGTTGCTGCGGAGTGCCGAGCCGGGCCGGCACTTCTTAGGGGGGCACCTTCTTACCGTACAGCCAGCCAAGGGAGACGATAGGGTCTTGCGCGGCATCATTTGGGTATGCTATTGCTCATGCGGGGGTGTCCTTTTTTGGAGTTGGTACCTCTGTGGTTTACAGAGAAACCACAAGGAGAATCCATCGTTTCGGGGAAGAACTCTAAAACAGAGACAACCGTACCCCTTTTTCTGGTTTGAAAGGGAAATGAACAGGAGAATCCACCGTTTAGTGGGGAAAACTTCCGATAAAAAACGACACACCCATGTCCTGCAGTTCGAGGTCCAGCATGATGGAGTCCAACAAGTACAAGGCGCCCTCGTCGCGCTTTCGCCTAGCGCCGAGGGCATCAATGTGTTGGTCCGGGAATCGGATTTGTTCAGGTTTTTGTTTAATGAACCGAGAAGGGATCCCCTTACTCTCCTTCCCTTTGGAGTTTCTGGACCTTTTTTCGTGCAGCTCAGAAAATTGGACGCCCCTTGGCCCTTGGTTGACCAAACGCTGGTCCATCTCATCCACTGGAGGTTTGCCCCCCCCTCAAACGGGTAGAATCGGGCGCGTGGCTAGGGCAAGTCCAACGCGGAGATCCGGCGCTTGCAGGCCTCGATGCGCGTCCGGACGACGTATTGTTGTTGGTGGGGGATTCAGAGGGGGTTTTAAAAGGTTTTCCACCCTTGCTCTAGGGGTTGATTCCTGTTCCATTCTTTTCAACCATCGTTCTTTTCAAAAACCAGCTGTGTCCCTGGGTATTTGACGGTTTTCTGAAAAGAAGGATCCAGGGAAAGAATGGGAAAGGTAGCCCTAGACTTGCCCCAAAAGGAACATGGCAAGAGAGTTATTTTTTTCTAGTGGCTTGGCTGGGATCCACGGTTTTCTTGTTTTGATGGCACCCCTGAAAGGGGTGGCTGTCTTTGCTAGGAATAGAAAACCCAGCCATTTCGGGGCTTGTGAGACAAACCCAAATGGATGGCGCGTGGTTTGTTTGTTTGATTATTTATTTATTTATAATGATTGATTTATTGATTTATTGAATGATTTATTTATGAGGGTACCCCGTTGTTTTTTGAAGGGGAAACCAACAGGACAACCAAAGCTGCACAAGGCATGCTCTTGAAACTTCAGAAAGCTGGTAGCTAGATCGAATCTAATGCGCAAGAGCGTAGGCAATTTCTCGTCGAACCGTTCATTCGAGGATGTTGTCTCGAAATTGGGCAGGAGAGGCACCCCAGTAGTTTCCCAGTCTTTGTACATAAAACACAAGCCCGGAAAGGGTAGCTTGTAAGAAAGAGACACGGCGTACTGCAGTATTGCTTGCGTAGCATCGTTCAACCCTGGCATGACAACAATTAAACTTGCTCCAAGAGATAACGAGTGGAAAAGCACAGGAAATCGGGGGCTTTCTGAAGAATGTCGGGAGATTGAACTAGCGGAATGCAAGGAGTGGTGATGAGAGCAATTCCCAAGAGTGCAAGGATATGTCTTGCTTTGCAGGCTTTGCACATTGTTGAAGAAGCGACTTGTGACGGCGATAAAAGAACCAACACTCCTGCGAGATCCAAATCAACCACAACAGAGACCACATGCAAGATCCCTCAAAGTCTTTTGCTGGCTGCAACTCCCTGCGCAGTGCAAGCTAATTTGTTTTGTCCAAGAAATTTGTTGTAGCAGGAACGGTTGTTCTTCATTTGCAGTCAAAGACGCTGTCTTAGGGATTTTCCACCAGCCTCTCAGACATTGAGTGTGAGTCAACCATACTGCCCTCCGCACAATGTCACCTTCCGCGAATCTCACATTCTGCTCCCCCCCCCCCCCCACGCCTCCCCCAAAGAACGTCACCCTCTTTCAAACCACAGACCAATGAGAGGCATATTCTGCTCCGCCCCCCCTCTCCCCCAACGTCACCCTCTCTCAAACCACCCTACGGATCTCAAGCCGAGGCAGAGGAGGAGCGTGAACGGAAAGCCGCCGAAAAGGACCGCCATCTAAGGCGCCGGTCTCTTCGGTCGGCTTTGGGAGAAATGCGAGCTGCAGGTGGCTGAACGTGTGGCCATGTGTATGTGTGTGTTGTTGAGCGTGTACCTAGTTTAAGATACGCCCAGCTGTGCATGATTGTGTGTTTGACCAATGTATTTCGTATTGCCATGGAATTCCTGGTAGTTGGCGTCAGTTCCCGTTGTTTCACAAGTACGCCTTGTTTTCTGCCCAAACGCCTCAAACTATCAGAACGCCTAGACTCTGAGATGGCCGTGTTTGGAGTCGTGAAGCGCAGAGAAAAACAAACAAGAGTCGCTGAAGGACGGCATCAGGCGAGGGGACAGGCTGCCAAACCTCAACTGCCATCCACAACAGACAGTAAATGAAAGCATGCATACAGGGGTGATGTCGCTTTGCGGCCTGCCAGGAAGCAAATTGCCGCAACTGTTTTTGTTTGGTTCGTGAATGTCAAGTTTTGCCCGCCCAGATTTTACCCGGCAAAGGCCGGCCGGAGAAAAAAAAGAGGCCCGCAACCGCCCGCCGAAACGAGCAAGACATCACAAGGTTTCTCTGGATATCGAAATGTGGCTCGGAATGGCCTTTCCGACAAGCAGAAACAGCTCACACTTTGCATGCGGCAGCCACGATGTGCCCAGAGGGTTCCTTGGTCCCGATACATATTTGCGGATTGGAGGAATCTGTAATTGACGAACTTCCAAGCGAACCAAACTCAGAACCACAAAACTATGGAGTACCACGGGACTCTCTGGGTGCATGTCAGGCGTGCTCGTGATTTAATCATAGGCGGTACGAGGGCGTGGTGGATCGCATGACTCGGCAAATTTGTCCGGATGAGTGAGCTGCGTACAGAAATGAAACTAAACGCCCACAATTCGCCTTGAAAACTAGAACGCCAGGGAATTGCCCCGACTTTTGTTCTTCAGTAAGTGGTTGGATGGTTGCGGTATAAGCCCCCCAATATCATTAGGTGGAATCACAGTCGGGAGCCGTCAGGCTTTTTGGAAGGAACTGGTTTGAGCTTTGCTCATGGTTTTGGTCCGAGCTCATTCCATCAGGGATCTGAGAAGCTTCAAGCAATCCATGCGTCCGGCGACTGTGGGAAACGAAGGGATTCCCCCCGCTAAAAATTACTGAAATGAACGTGTGGGTGTGTCTCTTTTTGAAAAGACCCTTTTTGGGTGGTTCCGAGAAAATAAAGGGGACAACAAAAACAAGAGAAACCGCTTTTTGTTCTTCTTCTTCTTTTTTTTTTGGGGGGGGGTAGGGGTGTCCCTATTTTGAGACGAACCCATGTCTACCTATGGGGTAGCTGAAATCCCCATGAGAGAATCGCAGACTTCGGCCCAGCGCTTCCAGTTTCCATCGGCAAGGGGGAAGTAATTAGAACCCATAGAAACAGCTGGTTACCTATCAGCAAGACCCATCCATGTTATGTAATCCATCCATAGAACCCATAGAACCCATAGACAATCCATGTTATGTAAAAAGAGAAAACAACAACGACATGTATCTTCCAAATGGGTCAGTTCTTTTGTTCCTGGCAGGTGCCATGGCAACGTGGGATTGAGGGTACCTCCGGTCGGAGCCTTTGGGGTATCGAAGGCGGGGAATCGGGCCAGGTTGAAGGAGCTGCAGACCGTCATGGAGTCCTCCGACGAGGAAACCTTTTCCGAGAGCGGCACCGACGAGGCGCGGGACGCTTCGAGTCTCCAGGTTCCCTCGGAGCGGTTTGGAGGTGTCGCCTTTTTTTGCTAGAGGCGGGCTTTTGTGTCGTGCTGGGGGGAGACGTTGGGTTGGTTGCAAAGGTTCAAAGAAGTAAATCTGATTAGACTACCCCGGGGAAGCCACCAGACGGTTGCTTGAAGCAGGAGATGTTTGAAGGGGAAGCTTACTCCCTGGGTTTATGGGCTTCGAGCTTTTTGGGGAGACCATCTTGGTGGAAAACAAGCAGTTTAGAGTTTTGTTGGCCAATCCACACAGGAAAAGAGGAGACCAGAAGGTGGTGGTTCAAAGCCATCGTAGTTTTGGCATGTTTTGTTCAGGTCTTGTCCCAGGCATGGTGAGAAGGTGTCTCTCTTTTCTTTCAGAAAGGTGATTGGAATAATCAGAGCGCATGCCAGTGCGATGATTGAATCATGTTTCTGCGTTCGTTTGTCCGTGAAAGCGCCCAACAACATCTGATTTTCCCATTCTCTTTCAGCAAGAACACTGATTACAATGTCTCAAATGGTTTTTCCCATTCTCTTTCAGTAACAACTTCGAAATGACTGCTCGTGAAGTGGTCCGATCAAAGCAAGGGGGTTGTTTTCTAGGGTTATTCGGGTTCTTTGAGGAGGCTTAGGGAACCCCCGATCTTGGACCCCCCCTAGGGATTCCATAATCTGGGTTTCCACTTCTTCCTGAGAGTTCTTTAGGTTGCCCAGAGCGTCTTCTTGGCCGTAACCGCAGAACCACCCCTCAGCCTTTACATGAGCCTCTATTTTTGGGGGGACTGGGGTATTATTCGGGGCTGGCTGGTTGCTTGCTTGCTTGGTTGCTTTGACTGGGATTATTGATGCCTACCTATAGTAAGGCCCACAAAAGCTATTGCATTGGTAAACTATGGTAGAACCAAATTGTCAAAGCCGGTCACTTGGCCCAAACAACGGATACCCGGAATGCCATGAAAGAAACAGGGGGCACAGTGGGAAAGGGGGGCTGTTTGGTTGTGGGCACCGCGTGTTCTACCTGAGGGTCGTTTGACACCATGATTGTGCTCTCAGGATGACTGTACTCTGGCTTGTCCAGCACCAAGCTTTCAACATATGATCTCCCCAAAGCCCTGGGGTTCGAGCGAGGTGCACGTTCTTGGATCCCATCTCTTTGAGTGCCCGATCACGCATGCGCAGGAGAGCGACAACGAGGATATGCTCACAGCGCGCGGCTGCCCGGATCGAGCTGCCGGATTCATAGCGTGGTGAACTGGGACCCAGCTATTGGGTTGGATCTTTAGACTTTAACTTTTTGGAAGAACCGACCGGATCTTTGACTGAAGACTTTTGGGATCTTTAGACTTTAACTATTGGGCTATTTAACTTAACTTTTGGGGAAGTAGAGGTGTTTTCCACTAAGCCCCCAAAAAAAGTTGAACTTTTTGCAGGGGGGTCAACAGCAACCTAGAAACGAAGTCTTGTGGTCGGGTGCAAAATAGCCGGCAGCTTCATTCGTTGGGGCGGGGCAAAACCATCATGGGGCGAGTTGCCGGGGCAAAATAGCTATGGAGGACACTGGGATATTGGAAACACTGTAGAACCTCCCCCCCCTCTTTGACAAGCCTAGTGCACGGGACTTGTCAAAAGGAACGTCCTCAGAACATTGCATGTTTGGTGACAGGCTACGCATGAATTTTGTGAGATCAGGGGCCATCAAACACCGGGCTTTGAAGACCCCCCGACTTCAGCCTTCTTGTTGCCTTATTATTGCTTGCTCACCTTGACCCTGCGTGTTTCTTCAGTTGAATCCTCGTGGTGCGAGATGGGTATAGAGTCTCATTGTCTCACCCCCAAACCAATTCCCGCTACCAACCATTCAACTGGTGGCTTCCTTTGCTTTGGATTCCAACTGCGGACGGTTGCGAAATCTGTTCGCACCACAATGAAACCATGCTTGAACCATTGTTTGTTGGCAGGGGAATCAAATCATTCCAGGGTTTCTTGGTGCGAAATATATTTCGTCCACAGCTAGGTTCATGCAGAAAGCCCTTTTGGAACACCATTTCAGTAGCGGGTGGTTGGTCGACTTCATCTACTTCTTGCGGACGCTCAAGGACTTGGCGCTAAATGCTGTGTCAAATCGGCGCTCTTCAGGGATCAGAGCTAGTTTTGGGCGAGCTCATCCTACAGTGGTAAACATCGGCCCCTATGATGAAAGTCCGGTGAATTGTTGTAGTTGGTGCGGATGTGATTTGGGTCTGTGTTAAGATGGGGGTACATTAGGTGTTGAATTCGCAGTAGACCAAGGTGAAAAGGTTACGCTCAATATTTACAACACACACACACACGCACACACACACACACCTAATCGGGGGCTACACAGTCCACAATTTTGAGCTCCTACATGAGGTTCACATGTCGAAGCTTCCCTCGCAAACCGGGAGCATTCCGACAAGCACGGGTAGCAACGAGCGCCCAGGGTGGAGAAGATTCTGGCAGGCGCCGGACTCAGCAACCATGCGATGCGGGCCCAAAAGGAGATCCCAAAACTCACTTGCCCAAAGCGAATGGACCCTTTGAACCTTTTGGTGGTCCTATCTTAATCCTATGGTTGATCATGGCCCTAAGAGAGTAAAATGTTCTTTCTGGGTCCTTTATTATTTGGGCGAGTGCGAAGAGTTGCGAGATTTTTGCGGCTCCATGTTAGTTAGCAGGGCATGTCCCCTTTAAACACCACCCCAGGAGCTTGTGACTTGGTTCCCAAAGCCACCGAAGCCATCCGAGAAGGGTAAGACCGTAAGATTAGGACCCTGCAAGAGGTTCGGTTCATTTCAGAGAAACCAGGACTTACTGAGTTGGCCAGTGATTCCGTTTACCTACGAGGGCTCCAGGAGGGTCCCCTAGTACCCCATTTTTTTTTGGGGGGGGTTGGTTCGTTCGGAAATTCGTAAATTTCAGGTTTCTCATCTCCGAAAGTATGAGGTACTTGGACCCTTTAGAAAAACCAAGGGCTTGCCACCCTTGCAACGCCACAAAAACAAGAATGGATTACCGCTGTCGCGTTCAGGGAGCCTTCAGACCTGGCCCACACGGGGAGACAGAGAGGATTCCTCCATCTTCTTGCAGCCTGCAAAAGGGAAACCGCCAACAAGTTTATCAACTGTGGAAGGAGAGTCCATTCCTCTATTTGGCATTCTTGGAACCTGAAAGAGGGAAACCACCAACAAGTTGATCGACTGTGGAAGGGGAGTCCAGCGACCCTGGACAGCAAGCAGGCAGGCAAGAAAGGCAGGCAAACAGGCAAGCAAAGAAGAATCCAAACTAAACCAAGTTGACAACTACACAAAACACGCGGACAGCGCAACACAACAAACGACGTGACAAACACACAAGCACACAAACCACGACGGCAATAACATGACAAACAAAAAAACGACTGGTTTTGCGATGCCACAATCAACGTCCACCGCTCGGCTGCCCGAGGCAAAAAGCTCAAAGGCTGGGATTTGGGATTTGGGGCGACCACGCGAAATGGAGTTGGTGTAGGGGAGGCGTAATTAATCACTTTGCAGGCCTTAAACAATCTCCTTGTTTTGTTCCTTTTTGTTCTGTGTTTTTCCCGTTTTTTTTAGTTAGTGGTCCCCCCATGTCCCTTCTATACAAGCAATAAACAGGCTGGGCATGTTGAACCTCACTCGAATCAACGGAAATGGTTTCGACTTGTTATCCTTGCGTGGCTTAAAAGTTGCGGCAAATGGTTTGTCAGCGAATTCTTTATGTCCATTCCAGCCAGTATGGGTTCAGCCATGTGGAACTTACTAAACATCCAAACATTTAACTCTTTCTGGGAACCCTGGCGAATCTCATTTTGACCTCGGATCAATAGACAACTATTTGTTAATATGGGTGTGTCGGGGATTCATCACTTTGGAGAGAAACACCCCCTTATGTTTTTTCTTTCTTATAAGCAGGGGGTTGTTCATCCGGGTTCACATTGCTTGAAAGAGGCTGCAAACAGTTTACACCTTTGATTTCCTCGGATTGCGAGCAGAGAGAGAAGCATCAGCTGAGATAGTTAATGTACCTGTTCGAATCGCAAAAGCGTGCTAAATGACGCAATTGTTTGAAGGCAATTATCTAGCAAGCGCGGGGGGGGGGGGGGGGACACCCACATCCAAAGACAGAGTTCCCTTTGTTTCCCCTTCGGACAGATCACAAAGAGGATCTTTTTGGGACCCTCAACCCTAGTGACCTGATTTGGAGATCCCATGGAAGAAAACGTGGGGCACTGTGGAAAAGGTCCAAGCACCCTTGTGCTTTGCCCAAAGCCCTTTGTGACCCTCGCCTTGCCGCCTGTCGGGCTCAATTCAGCGACCAAGCGGCACGGGCTGCTCGATTTCGAGCCCTGCCCTTCCTGGAGAGACTTGAGGCAGGACACGGCCCCCCAACCTGAGGGTGATCCACTGTTGGATCGACTGTTACCAGGTCCCCCAGTAGTGCTCTTTTACCCGGGGAGGTTCCCCTACTAAAATAGACTACATTTAAAAAAGAAGTACCCTTGTTCTAACCTCTCTACTGGAGGACCTAGGTTAGCTCAGGGAAGCCGTAACCCTTAAACCAACATGGCACCTGGACCCAACTTCTGGTTGGTGAAGTCCAATTTCCCCCCAATATTCCCGGCTGAAATGGGTTGCTGCTCAAAACTCAGGTTGGTGAAGTCAACATTTTATGGAAAACTCTTTCGGGTCCATGTGTGTTTTTCGACCTTCCAGGTCCAGCTGGCTGGCGCTAGCTGGCGGAGGACCAAATCCTTCGGACGTCGAGTCGAGTGGATCGATATGGATCGATGGCCAGGGCTGAGGGAGGAGCACGTCGCCACAGGCACAAGCCTACATGTTGGTTTTATCCAGCTTTTGGTCGCCTGATGTTTCTTTTTTTTGGTTGTCCGGGGCTAGAATTATTTCTCAGGTTGCTTTGTTGTCCAGTTACTGGCTGTCTTTTTTTTTGTTTCTGGTTACAATTTTGATTGCGAGCCGACTTGTTCGGCTCGGGGAAGCATATCTCTTGGTGCAAGGATGCCTGTATTTCCCTCAGGTGGTTTGCAGCAGGAGCCGCAGCCCCCGAGGGTTTAAAAGTCGCCAGCACCACCAAAACGACGGCCACGGCGGCCAAAACGGCGGCCTGAGGTGAAAGGCGGTCCGAGATCCTGTTTCGCAGGTGCTTCGTGACACAAAAGTTCATGCTCAGAGAGGATCCCAGAGAGTAACTTCCGGTAAACATTACCCGGGAATCAATTCCGAAAGGGTGGTTCGTTTGGTTACCTGCCGCGGTAACAAACAAATCTAGTGGGGTTGTGAAGTGTTCCCTGCCCACATGGATAGTCTGATTGGAATGTGCTCGGATGGGTTCCAGGATCTGGGCAAGATTCTCTCCTTAAACTCCCACTCGGAGCAGCTGCCTCAGCCTCGCTCGATCGATTTCGGCAAAAAGGCGCAGGTGTGAGGTGCCCGGTCTGGTTTTGTTAGGATTTGGACCCCGAAATGGTGGGCCAATGGTGGGCGTGCTCCTGAAAATGTGGGGTGTTCCTGTTGGTTTCCAAAAAACAACACATCAACATGGTGGGTGTTCCTTTTTCTTTTAAAACCCTCCCGAAAACGGGGGGACCAAGTCCAAAAGGATTTGGACCCCCTAGAAAGGTGGGTTTTCCGTTCCATAGCAACCACTGCTTTTTGGTTCCCGTACGGGATGTTGGACATCTGGTTTGGGCCCAAGTTTGGGCGGCTTGTCTTTTTTGCAGTTCATACCCCCTGTGGGAAACCAAAAGCACCCCATTTGGAAGATATCCCCTAAACAAAGAGAAGCCCCAAACAAAGAGAGGCCCATTTTAGTGGCCAAGAGGCAAATGCGTTGCCCAGCCTGGAGAAAGGCCGTCGCTAACGTTTTGAGTCGGAGGCATCTTGAAACCGAAGATCGGCGTTCTCGCTAGATCCCAGGCACTACGGTGGACACCCCTCCGATTCATGTTGCGTTTTTTTTTTTTTTTTTTTTTTTTTTTCACTTGGTTGCCTGCTAGACAGGTACATGGGGATTCACTGAAGTTACTTTTGAAGTGTTCCCTTCGGGAAACCACATGGATAGTCTGGTTGGACCACAAGGATAATCTGGTTGGAATGCGCTTTTGCTCGAATGAGAGTTGCTTATCTAAAACACCAAGCCCAGTGCTTCCAATTGCCACCATAGGCAACCAGGGGAAACCGTCCATGGTAAAACCAAGAGGTACAATTACTATTACTGATCGGTTGCCTACGTGGCGAAACACCGAAAGGAAACATTGGGTAGGATGGGTGTTACTTCAGCTGATAGTTTCCCCTTTGCCTATGGAATTGGAAGCGCTGGGCCAAAGTCTCCGATTCTCTCATGGGGATTTCAGCTAGGGAACCAGAAAATGGGTATGTCTTAAGTGTCTAGAAACCAGCTGGTTAAAAGCATCGAGCCCCTCGTGTAGCCCACCCAACCCAACCAAACCCACACCCCACCCCACCCAACCCCGCCCCACCCCAACCCCACCCCACCCCAACCCCACCCCACCCCACCCCAACCCCACCACCCCCACCCCACCCCCACTCAATTTCAACCCACTGAACCAGTCAGACCTTGACGTCCGAGCTCCGAAGCTCCCAAGCTCCCAAGCTCAGGCCAAGCTCTCCCGTAGCCTCCCGACCAATCACCTTGGCCGCTCGGCGCTCGTTGGCCGGATCTTGGGGCGGTGCCCGCGTTTCTGGATTACGAAAACCGGGTGTTTTGATTGGTAAAGGGACACCAGGAAAAAGGAAGTCATGTTTTCGGGCATCCCTAGGTTGACAAATACTCAAACAATTCTCTTCAGGTAGCGGGGCAAGGTGAAATAAACTTGCCTTGTGACCATGGGAGAATCATGTTTATGATTATTTAGCCCCTTATAGTATGGCCTTGTTTTGCGCTTGGTTCCTTTTTTGGGGAGCCTTTCGTGTGGTTAACAGCAAAGCCGACGGGCATTGTTGGCGACATGAAAGTTTCCTGCCGAAACCCGGTAGTTGCTTTGGCCTGCTGTGCAGTGGGGCTTGATTTTGATGGAATCATGTGTAAAGGAGAACTATAGGTGTGTGTGTGTGTGTTTTTTTTTGAGGGTGCCTTTTTGCTGGGAGGGTTTTGAAGGGGCACCAGGAAAACCGAAGCCATTTTGGGATGTTGGTCCTTTTTTGTTTTACAAAAAGACGAGCCACCCAACATATTGCGAACCCTGATTGTGGCCCAAGTTCTTCAGAAGTCCCCAAATTCAATCTCATTGGGTATGGGAAGTGGTTCCCATTTTCTGAGCTCAGCGATCCTTTCGCGAGAGAAGAAGCGAAGATGCAGCTCCTCTACTTGGTGGTTCGTCCAATCGCTGGTGAACTGTGGTATTGTTTGCAGATGGGTTAGCTTTCATTCAGTAGTAGGTTCTGCCTCATTGTGCCCCACTTGAAATGACGAGCTTTACCAGGGCTCGACGAGTAGTTCCACCCAAAGATCCATTTCACAGGTGGCAGGGGTTAATATGGTCTTTACATATTCTGTCAAATGGTGTTGCTAGCCTGGAAAACCCAAGCAACGACTGAAATCGGGCTTTTTTACGCCCAAGCACCCACTCAAAGAAATCAACTCCCCGTAAGGCTTGCTGGTGTTTGTGCACGTCTCTCCAAACGGGGAGAATAAGGAGCTGGTGTGACAAAAGCTCTCCCTCTCAGAGCGGAATTCGTCTAAGTCGGCCAGTATCCGCCGGCGTATTTACAGATTTGTTCTTAGATGGACCCGACCCCTTCAATCAGGGCCTTTTGTTGGGTTTCCCTAGCCACGGCAAGAGAAGGGGCCTTTTTGGATAAGTTTCCGGTTTTTTTTCTCTCAACTGATTCAGCCATGGCCTTAGATGGGCTAAAGGGGTATAAGTAAATCCTTAGTTACTTGGACCCTTTGGCTAGGATTCCAGCCAGGGACCCACTGGGCGCGAAAAAAAGAGCGCCAACGTCCCCGCCAGTCCGCGCCTGGCGAAGTCGGCGTGCACGAGGCGGACGTCAGAATTGGGTTGCAATCACCTGTTTTGAGGGAATTTTGAGAGTCCAGGTATCCTTTTTGATGGTACCCTGTATCCTGAATGTTGCCTTCTTTCCTTTTATTCGGGAAAATAACAGGAGTACCACAATTTTAGTGGGGCCCCTAAAAAAAGCAAGCGCGCACACAAACAAACGAACGAACAAGCAAGCAAGCGAACGAACAAACAAACAAACAAACAAACAAACCAATTAACCAACCAACGCATACGCACACACACCCCACTTGCACACACACACACACACACAGAGGCAAACAGACACACACACACACAGAGAGACACACAGACACACAGACACACAGACATACACATACAACCTCATACCCCATGTAAGTAATGTCCACCACAAGGTCCCCCATTCCAAATCTTACACCCAACTGGGCGCAGTGGTAACCAGGGAAAATGTGGGAAGTGATGCCTTGCAGAAATTGGTATGTGTCAGAAAAGGGGACCCAAAAAAGGGTTTGGCTGCACTTCGGTGTCCAATCTACCCATCCCTACGGTCCCCTTTCGGGATGGTTTTGAGGAAACCAAAAGGAAACCACCCACCTGGTTCCATTTCTCCATTTTTGGTGGCTCACCCATCCTGCAAATCTGGACCCCCTTTAAGCATAGGTGTCCTTTTGGTAAATTAGATGGGTGTCCCTCGAAAATGGGGCATAAAACGAATCTAAACTAGTGCAACCCATCTATTTCTATCCAAACAAACCGATCAAAAGCACACCACTTCCCTTGTCCCTTTCTTCCATTTGCTTAAGCCTTTTAGCCCCGTGGGAAGAACAAAACAACGACTAGTAGTGATAGATCGACTTTAGAACGAACAAGGAAACAAAACACACATATTCGTATCCTATTTGTACCGTCATCGCAGAATCCCAAGGTCTCATTTTGTTTGGGGGGTTGAGGCGTTGCCAGTCAGGCGCCCGTTTCGCCACAACACAAAGTTCATTCCCAAAATGGAGGAGGGGTCTGGGAAAAGAACGACATGAGCCCTGCACCTTTTGGCCTCCTGGGGAAAGTAGAGCACACGCTCTTCGTTTCAGCACCCAGCCTAGGGGTTTTGGGTCCCAAAATATGGACCCGGCCTCCACCCCCCGAGGTCCTTGAAAGAGGCCGGGATTCCCTTCGGCAGTTGGGTGCTTTTCTGAGGCTCGGTACCCTTCGATTCATATTTTGAGAAACGCCCAGCTGCGGCTCAAAAAAGTGTACTAAAACGGCACAAAGACTAAAGACTAAAACCAGCGGTTTGCCCCAGCTCTTAAATATTGAACCACTGGGATTGGGACATGCCTGGATAGGATGAAGAGAGCCCGGTGCCGGAGATTCTGCCACCCGGCCAAAACTGGCTTCGACCCGATTCCTCGATGGGCGGTTCTGTCAACCCCGAAACACAGTGGGTTTGCTTCGTTTGGCCTTACTTGGCCATTTCGTATTTGGCCTTGTTTGGCCTTAGTTGGCAATTTCTTAACACAAAAAGCCTTGTGTTGCTTTATTTGGCTCGTTCTGATTTGGCCTGGTTTTGGATTTTTCAGGCTCCTCAACCCCGACCCTAGCGGTGGTTTGTGGGGTCTTTGGTTGTCAAGTACCCGATCTGGGTGTACCCCTACTGTGAGCGCTGCATGGCGCAGAAATTCGTGAACTTCCACCCAAGGATGAAAGTTGCTGTTTGATTTTTTCAGATGCCAGACGGAAGCATTCACATTTGGGTTGGCTCCAGAATGAGAAGCCATACGGTTGGGTGAAAGTAGACACGCTTCTTGAGTGAGTCCTAATGTCAAAGATCTTCCTAACCCAGAGGGGCCACCCGTTTTGACCCCCCAAAAGCCATCCGCAAGAAGTACTTAAACTCTCTGGGTAAGGATCTTTGCTTTGGGTGAAAGTAGATCGCCTACGTTAGTCAGCACCGGTAAGCTTGCACCATGATTTGTTGTACTAACGGGGATGACATAGGTGGCACTCACCAAATCAGAAAATGGGGGTTATTCGCCAAAGCGCAATATGTGATTTCAGGGCACGACAATCTTATGTCTCATATATACTAGCTATCTAATCTATCTAATCTGTCTATCTATCTGTCTATCTATCTATCTATCTATCTATCTATCTATCTATCTATCTATCTATTTATCTATCTAATCTATCTATTTATCTATCTAATATATATATATATATGGCTATCGGAGTACACAGTACATGACAATCTTTCAACCCCCCCTTTACCAACTTTTGTCCAGGGACCCCCTGTTTAGTTCCCCTTGTTTGTTTCTATTGGGGGAGATTTCCTTTTGAAATCAACCAACGGAACAGGATGCTGGTTTTGTTTTGCCGTGAGGCGGTTCTTTTCAACATCAAGCGACCAAAAAGTGTGGGAATGGATGCCATTGCTCTGGTCCAATGAGTTGATCAAAGTGCAACGAGCTCCTTACATGGATACTCCTTACTTCCGGATTGTGAATTGCGACAAGTTGCGCAGAAACCAGGCGCTTTTGTTTAGTCAGATGTCCAAAATACTCGGATGCTAGCAGTCATTGCTGATGCACGTCTGCTGTACCTGGAAGCGCTTGTCTCTTTGCTGCTCGGAGAGTGTGTGTGTGTGTGTGTTTGGCGAATATACAGGTGTAGCTGTTTCCTCTTAGAGAAGGTGGCAGGAGGCGCCTCACAGTCTTTCTTCTTCACCCTTTTCGATAGAGGTCGATGCGCCTGGTGAGAAAAGTGGATGACGGTTATTCCTTTTTCAAATGCAAATGTGAAGCCATAGAGCAACAGCACCAGACGTGGTAACGTTGTGACGCGTGCCTGTCTTAGGGTGCCTCCAACATGGTGGTGTTCCTTGTGGTTTCCCCTCCAAATCAAGCAGAAAGGTTCCCTCCAGCAAAGACAAAACCCATGTGTGTTCAGCTGAGCGACGAGTTTGTTTTGTCCCTCTTCGCTCTCTGCAAGCCGCTGCTCCCAACGCGTCCCTCAAAGTCGTGTGGCGTTCTCCGGTTGCCCAGGCGGCAACCGAGCTGTCTAAAAGGCAAAGATAAAGAGGACGACAGGCATGAGGGGGGTCTGGCTGCAGTATGCGGGCCGGGTTCCGTGACGGAAAGATGCTTGCTCCTCAGAGGGCCCAAGTACCTCATATCTGAGGATTTGAGGAACCTGTACCTGACGAGTTTTCTTGAACCGTGTCCAAAACTCGCGCAGCCTATCCGCGCCCCCCCCCCCCCGAAGCGCCAAGGGTTAGGGTCTAAATAGGTTCAGACCAATGGGGAAGTACCTTTGGGAGGGAAGTTGGAACATACTTCGCTGTTGTTGGCATGTGTTTACTAGTTTTTTTTAGTTTTTGCTTTTGTTTGGTTCTGTTCGTTTTTTGCAGGGTGCTGCAAAAACAAAGTTTGTTGCTTCCCTACCAGGGATTGGACAAACACATGTCGCCATCACCACGTTTTAGTCAGCGCACTTAACCGGCGTTGCGAACCATGTCATCTTATCAGGGTGTCACGGGGAATGCAAGGGGCAAGGAGTGGGCCGGGGCAGAGTCCAATTGGGTTTGTTGTGTTTTTGAGGGTACCCTTTTGGAGGTGTTTTCAAATCGATCCAACACCATTTGTATGTTGGTTTTTTGGGGGGGTCCCTCACAAGACACCCGATTGAGTTTGTTTGCCAAAGATAGGTTGGCGTTCAAAAACACTGTCCTGGGGACCTTTTGCGAATCGCGATGAGCGCTTGTTGGCATTTAGGGAAGTCTGAGGTAGTTGTGCATTGTGCACGTGTTTGACTTTGGAAAGCTCGTTTTGCTCTTATGCGGCGTTATGATTTTGAAACCGCAATAGATTTTGATTGCTTCTTCCTGAACATTACACATCTGAAACGAGCCAATCAACTCTGACCTTTCTGCCTTTTCCCCAGAAGACCTTCCTGTGTCATTCCTGAGCGGCTGGGTTGGAAGTTGCACCTTGAGCATTCCGTCCGACAAAACATATGTCCATGAAGGGAAACTGCTCCAAGACTGCCGCGTCCCACAGCCTTATGGCTGTCGGGGAGCAAACCTGAGCCACAATCAAAACCCGGGTAGATGAAGGTTGGTAAGGGATAACCCCAACCATAAATAGCTGCGGATATCCGCCTTCTTGACTCTTGAAGCATGGTTCTGGGTAGACCATTTTGATACAAAGGGTTTTGATTGTGACTCACCTGTTGCGCAGGGGCCATGGCCACAGAGCCATTAAGGAAGCATTCATCCCACATTTGCCGTGGTCAAAACCCCTGCCTGCGTGTGGTTGGAGCAACGGTCTTCCCTTAGTAAAAGACGAGGGTGGCTCGTCGTTTTTGTAGGCGACCCCCCATAAAACATCATAATATGGTCTAGGTCCCCCAGTAGTGCCCTTTTACCCTGTTTTGGGGGAGGGTTCCCGACTAAAACCGACTACCGAAAAAAGAAACGGTACCCTTATTCTAACCTCTCCACTGGAGGACCTAGTGGTGGTTTTCCGTAGCCTGAAAGAAGAAAGACCCATGTGACCCGGACGCGGCTTCGAAGGGTGTGGGAAGGGTGGCTCACTTGAAAACCAAAGGAGAAGAGCTTCGCTGTTGGCATGGTCTTGCGTATTGCTGGTTTTAGGTTCTGTTGTTTTCTGGGCGGCTGCAAAAAAACAACGCTCTTATCTACCGTACCAAGGGTCCCCAAACATGGGGTTGGTAGAGAATCGAAGGAAAATCAAGAGGATATCCGCTGAACCCCTCCCCCCTCCCCAGGGATAAAGATTTTGTCCGAATGGTAGCACCATGTTTTCGGCGGCATCCAAGCTATACCCTTGTTGGCACCTTCAGGTCCGTTGAACGCCAAACTGACGTCCTGGGGTCTGAATACCAAGACCCCCCCCCGATGAAAATCCACCCGAACTTATTCATGTGGGGTCAACATTAGCTCTCCCTCCAGCCCTACAACTCACTGGGCGAGTTTCTGGACTTTAGACTTTTTGGACTGGCCATGTTAGTCGTATACACAAAGTTTGGCTACAATATCTCGCTTGCCCAAAGCGAATCGACCTTTTGACCTTTTTCTTCCGGAGGTTTTCTAGAAAGAAGGATCCCTGGAAAGAATGGGGAAGGTAGCACTAGACTTTTGGTTTCCCTGTTTCGGTCCATATTTTTAGCCAAGGTCCCAAAAGGTCAACCTTGTACAATTGTATTTATAGGTCCGTTGGGCAACTCAGATTGTGGGCCATCCAGTTGGGGAGTGAGCAAAAAGCCACGCCCATAACTTCCTACTTGGGTGTTCGATTCATCAAGTTGGTAACTTGTTGGTGACCTAGGTTGAAACCAACATTTGAGGCCCCCGTTCAGTGAGGTGAACCTTTCAGGTGACAAAATAACAAGTGGCTAACCACAGACACTAACTTGGCGAATCGAACATCTAAGGAGTCTGAAAGGGAACTGGGCCCAAGGTCTTTCGGAAATCCGGAAGGACCGAACACCAAGTTCCGGGCCGTCTATGTTGACACTGAAGATCCATGTGGTAGCCAACGGGTTCGGAAGTGCTCCACCGGATATTAAAAAAAAAAAAACAGGAACATGACGAAGGGTTGTCCAATATAGGCTCAGTTGCCCAAAGACAACCTTTTGACCATTTGGTTTCCTCAATTTTGGTCCATCTTTAGTAAAGGTGCCAAAAGGTCAACCTTTTGGTTCTGGGTCCTTTGGGCAACTGAGTAGGGGCTTTGCTGGGATCCTCTGGAGATGACTAATAAATTAAAGGGCTGTCTCCTTCGGCCAAACAAGCATCGCAAAACGGGCCCGCTTTACTCGCGTGCCAGGAAAAGTCGCATCGACTCTCGCGGCGTCGCAATCGACAGCTCGCGGGGATCTCCGGTTCGAGCCACGAAAACTGCGACGCCCAGAGGGGCGTGTGCCCTGAGTTGTGCAACATGGCTGTGGCTCAAAAAACCGGAATTCCAAAATGGAACCCTGGTAAGTGGAGACATGGACCAAAACCTGCGTAACCCCTCCTGTTTAATTTTGAGCCACACCCACATGCGGGGGGGTGATGGAGCCATTTTCCGCACCGAGGACTTCCGGGTCTGAAAGTGTAGTCGTGGGAATGACCCTAAGAGGTCAGGGTAATGTTCCAGATCCATGCCAGGCGCGTAGTTGTTTTCTACCGTTGGCACACATCAAACCCGGGCAAATGAAGACTACGGGACAGTCCTGGAACGTGGGGCCACCTTCTAGATTCTGGAAATATGGCTTTGGGCAGGACGCACCTGGCTTCAGGGTTTGTCATATGAACTCGATAACCAGGACCATGTTCTTGGTCAATCCAAAAGCTAGGGGGTTGAATCGCTGCTCTCTTGGCTGTGACTGATATGTGCAGAACACAAGGAACAGGAAAATGACACGCACCCTACAACATGTACCCTAATGCATCCCAAGCACCTGAATATAGTGGTGGATTGAAATGGGTGGCCAAATGCGGGGTGACCTTGGCTTCAATTGAAAACAGAAAAGCGTGCCCATGTACAGTTAACCAAAGGTGTTTATACCCAGAGGGTCCAAGTACCTCCTGAGGATGGCTTTTGGGGGGTCAAACGGGGTCGAAGTAAATGAGAAGGTACTTGGGCCTTTTGGGATATATATATATACATATATATATATATACATATTAAATAAGCATGGCACAGTGCTGTTGGGCCTCGCCACCCCTTCTCATGGTGGGTCAGACCAGTAGCCCCCCCATCCCTGTGGTCGTTTCTGTGGTTCAGGGCTGGTTTTGGTGGGTGTCGTGTTGATTGTGCCGTGATTTTTCGGAAACGACTTCGCCTGCACCGGGGCGGTTGGGTTGGTTGAAAGGTGGCCGCCGCCGGCATTATGGGAACATAGAACCTGATGAAGGCATTGCCGATCCTTTGCTTCGTGGAGGACCTTGCGATCATTTCCAGACAACCCGACTGTAGGTAATATATCTTCCAACAGTTGACCCATTTGGACGGTAAATGTGAGTATATAGTGTATGCCTACATGGAAGGGCTATTATTTTTTCCGATTTTTCGGCTCCAAACCGGTCACTCATTGCCTCCTGAAGAACGCCGCACCATTTTGAGTAGCTGCACGCATTGCATCGGGTTGGAACTCCGCGATATTGCTCAGCTTTCATTTAGTTTTAGGGTTCCCTTGGTTCCTGCCAATGGATCGTGTGTTGGTCCCATCCACAAACATGGACCTAAGACGTCCTACATGATCGAAAAGGGACTGCTTGGTGGGTTCCATGTTTTCCTCATCTTTCTCGTTCTAGACCCATTGTTTGGTTTATTTGTTCGGCAGTTTGTTTTTTGTCTGTTTTGTTTTGGTATGTTTACCGCATCGTTATCGTTCTAGACCCATTATTTGCTCTCTTTTTTTGCAAGCTGCGAACCTGAAAGAGAAGCGACGTGGCCCGAGCCGAGGTCCAAGAAACACAAAGTGTTATTCATCGACGACGTGCATCAAAATCATCCACTGGAAGAAGTCAAAGAGGCTCGCTCGCTGCGACAGAACCTCGCGAGAGAGAGAGAGAGAGAGAGAGAGAGAGAGAGAGCGAGAGAGCCCCGCAAAGATTTTTCTTTCTGAGAAGACCACTTGTTGCTTCTGACAAGCGGTGAAGAACCGGTGAGAAACTCGGGGTACTTGGGTGTTCCCGCTCAAGAGTCCCCCAAACTGGGGAAAGACATGTTAGAGGGTGAAGAACCCCAACTGGCTAACCAGTTGCTAACTTCAGCGAACATCCAAGTATGTCCGGCTCCGCCCAAACGACGGGCGTGCGAAAATTGCGTTTCCGGGGGACCCAGGACGCGCCAAGCAGTGTGTTTTTGAGCCGATACCCCTTTAGTGGCAAACAGAGCTCAGAGGATCCCAGGTACCACTATATAGGTATGCAATCATGTTTTTGTTTGCTTTTGAAGGGTGGTTCCCTTGGTTTTCTTCTATACAGGGAAATGGATCCACCGGGGGGTTTGTTTGGCGTTTTTTGTGGCCAGTCCACTTCGGTGAGTTTTGCTTGTGCCTTTGCTCCGGTGCCACGGCCCCCAGCGCCAGAATAGACTCAGTTCTTCAGTGGCACCCTCTTTCCCTTTTTCTTTGGTGGCTGCCCCACTAAAGGTGTTTTTTTCCAAGAAAACAAGTTCCCTTTTTTTCCATGGTCACTGAACAACTGAGAGATGTAGAATGTGAGATCCTTCCTGGGACCTCTGTGGATCCTTCCTAGCAGGGATGCAGGGGGAACCAGTTTGATACGGGAGGATTCCCCCGTTTGCACCTTGACTAAGTTTGGGATGGGAAATGGCGCCAAGTTGGAATCCCCCCATATCCCCCCCTCCGTATCCCCGCGGAAGTTCGTTTTTCCAAGTGGGTTGTGGATCCATGTCCTGGTGGCTCCCGAACGCCGTCCGGTTCCGTAGCTTTTTGTTAGATCTTTTTAGGGTTTAGTGGTAGTTTCCTTTTAACTCGCAGTTAGTGTGTGTTTTTTCTTTTTAGGGTTTAGATGTTTTAGGGTTTAGTGGTAGTTTCCTTTTAACTCACTAGAAGTTAGCCACTTTTAGCGGGGGATGTGAGGACAGCCAAGATTTTATTTCACTTGCCCAAAGCCGATCCCTTTTCCTGTTGGTGTCCCTGAGGTGGTCCATTTGTCATGGCACCAAAAGGTGAGCAACTTAGTTATAAAACCCAATGCTTGCAGGCAGGGGCAACCATCCATGGTACCTAGAGGTAAAAATGTCCGATGCGTTATCTATTGGCCCTGGATTTGAAACGTGCCCAGCACATGTCCCGCCGACAACAAAGGCAAGACCGAAGATTCGGTTGCCTTGTTCGGGCGCGAAACGCGCGGGGTTCCCTGGCAATTTCAAAGCTTGCTCGTGGAGCTCTTGTAAACACCAGTGCAAATGTCTGCAGTAGGTCACCGGCCATTTTGTTTGTAAAATTCGGATCCCTTAGTTACCCGGAGCCCATGTTTCGCTGGGTTGCCTGAAACCATCCAGAAATGTGCGCTTGGACCCCCATCACAACGTACCAATAGACCTGTAGAGCCTTAACAATAGGTGGGTGGACACACAAAAAGTAATACCTCAAAATTATCTGCTTAAATGGGTGGGCAGTTTTTAGCTCTCGAAATGGTGGGGGGTAGCCGGGAGCTGTATGATGGACGCTTAGGGTCTATTTCAACCTCCTTCTCTTTAGGGGTGTTGTTGTGGTTTTTTAGGAATCCAAGTTGCAAGATAGACGCCAGGTGTCCATGTCTGTTTTTTGGGGGGCTAGGGTTCCAGGCTGCAAAAGAAGTTACTCCAGGTGATCCTGGTCTTTTTTGAGGGATGGTCTGCTTTGGGGGAAGTACCGTGCCATGGACATCTAGAGTATGCAGCCAAGAAGCCTAAAAATCCAATGCCCCAAATGAAGGAGGTTAACAAAAATACCCTAAGTGTCGACATCCAGAGTATGCAGCCAAGAGGTCCAAAAATGCCCAATGCCCCAAATGAAGGAGGCTACAACATATACCCTAAGTGTCGACATCTAGAGTATGCAGAGCCCTACCAAAATCCAATACCCCAAATGAAGGAGGTTGCCAAAAAAGGGACCCCTTCAGTGTCCATCATACCGGGGGCAGTTGCCCCCAGAAGAGTCGGACCGTTGCCGCCAGGTTCAAGCCGTGAAGAACGAAGGAAGCCCGGAGACCTGGACAAAAATGTGAGGGGGAAAGACCTGGGCACATCAGAGCGCTGGCTGTAGCGAAATGCGCTGGCTGCGATGTGGTGGCCAGGTGGTGTTTGGAAAACCTAAACACCCGCAACAAATTTCAGCTCAACAACGGGTTGCAACCCAAGATGGGGTGAGTTCCAAGCTTATTTTGCGGGGTTGGAGGGTCCAGGTAATTGCTTTGATAGCCAAGCCTGTTTATCTTTAGATAGAAAAGAAGGTCAATGGGTTTTGGGCGCTAACACGGCGGCCAGTGTCGTTATGACTACCCGTTTGGGAGTCTTAGAGGAGACAAAGGGAAACCGAGCTGAGCAGGAGACTTCCGGAGCTTTGTTGCATTTCCTGTTTAGTTTGAGCCAATCGCAGTCTCTGGATTTGATATTTGTGTGAAGGTCGCGCACATCCAAATCCCAAAACCTAAAGCAGGGACCTGAAGGATACACTTGGTCCAATTTGAAAGTCCTTCTATTTGGGGTGGGTGGGGTGGGTGGGGTGGGTGGGTGGGGTGGGTACCAGCTGATTGTTGACGGTTCCATTGTGAAGCAAGAGGTTCTGGGATGTATCCTTCTACCGGAAAACTGCCAAGGCGAAGCACAATTTCTGCGGTGAAACTCCAATCCAGTTGTATGGTTTGTAAGTTTCGGTGATTCCAACCAACAGACAAATGGCAGGTTTCCCACTTTAGGGGGGATGGGATCCGCTGAGGACCCGTAATCGTTTAGCCTTTGGCCCTTGCGCGGTTCCTGCGTACTTCGCCAGCAAGGTTTCGCAGGTTGTCTAGGTCTGGCCAAGTGTACTTGATGATACGGTGCGTTCACACTGTTCCTAGTGGATCGATTTACTTGCACAGGAGGTACCCTATCCTTAAAACGCCAGGAACATCCACGCCGTGGATCGATCCACCGGGGTAGGGATGTTGATTGCTGTTTGCTATTTGGGGATCCCCTTTTAAGGCAGGCGCTTGTTGAACCGTTGCTTTTTCTTTATTATGTTTGTGTTGTCATGTTTTTTTGTTTGTTCTCGTTGTTTGTTTGTTTTTGTTGGTCTTTTTGTTCTTCTCTTTTTTCCTTTTAAAGCTACCGACCCAGGGATGCCCTCAGAAAACCAAATTCTGTTTTTTTTTCCGGTTTCCTTTGGACAAAGGGATGCCCACGGAAACGAGAACCACGCCCTGTTGGATGTCTTCAAGACATGCAAATTCCGATGCCCGGGAAAAGGGCGTGGCTTTTGCTGGTTACCAAGGGGGGTTGTCACCCTGTAAAGCCAAGAAAGGACAAGAAAGCTGGTTACCTGCATGATGGTTTCTCCTTACCCACAAGGGTGGACAACTGGAAACACTGCGGAAGGTTTCAAAAGGACGGCTCTGCCATCATTCCAGATCATTCCAACTTTGAAGACCCCGAGCAAGGGGAAGAAGGGTTGGTGATTGGATGGTTTGGTTCCTGGTCTATTCTGGATACATCTCCATATTCTCTAGCAGGGTACCATGAGTATCCTTCAGGAAAGAACATGGCAAGGGGCCACATGCGTCGACACATAATACGTGGGCCCAGTCAGCTCGGGGGCAAAACTGATGACTGAGCAATTTGTTCCAGACGACCCAGCTGAAGAGGGACATTCGAAGGATCCTGACGCCCAGAGAAACCATGCCCATTGCTTCCAGGGAAGCCACTATATAGTAGGTAACCAGGGGACACCATGCAAAATCTAGAGGTCAAATATCGGGTTACCTACTTCCGTGGTAACTGGAATCACTGGGATAGCCAAAATTGAGTTGATCCAAATTGCAAGTGGCCTATTGTCAACCATGCTCGCCAACTAGTTTTCACTTGGGGAACACACACATACACACCTGCGCACTCGCTTTGCCTTGATCTGTCGGGTAATTTTGGGCCTATCATACGGAATTCTTTTGGCACCAGGGCTTCCCGAGGTGTCAACTGCAGCAGGGGTTAGGGAACAAGCGTACTTAAAGGGGCATCGTACTTGGTATGCGGGTGGTCATGGCCGCAGTTGCCCCCCTACCATGGCTGCAAAGTGGTTTTGAGCCATTCTTACTTCCCACTGAACTTCAGGGGCAAATTAATTCAAATTGGGGGGTTGGCACTTTCAGACCAAACATAAATCATGATGTAACCCCTTACTACCTTGCTTCCAAGCCACTACTTCAGTAGTTCGAGGGAATCCTGTCCATGGTTAAACCGGGCAAAGATACAGAAGGGTCAGATGCCAACTGCCCTGTTTGTGCACCTACGCATAGGTCCGGCCAAGTTAGTAAGTGGTTAGCCACTTGGGGTTTTCCACCCCCTAATGAAGGGTAAGCTTGGGAGTACCCATGCTTCCGCTACCTGCGCAGGTTCGTGCGGCTGTGCGGTAATGTGAGGCGCGGGGCTTGAAAGGGCGACTCGGAACACATCTGGACGGACCGTGGCCGTGATGGCATGCTCCCCTAAGAGGATATGGCTGTGGGTCAGAAATAGGTACGATCAATAGCTTGCCCTGGTAAATCGAACCAAGGACTCAAACCTGCGGTCCAATTCCTGGTGGTTTCATTTTGACCCACACCCCTTTCGAACCATCTGATAAGGCCCCCATTGTTTTGGGGACATTGAGCACTACATCTCACTTCTTCCGTTGGGATGGCGCGGAATCCGAGCATGACGCCTCGCCGTGGGGCCGGAAAAATGGTTGACACCCAAGGATTCAGCTTTCGCCGGTGGAAGGAGCGGCGGGTTTGTCGGATATTTTTTCCCCAGATCCATTTCGGTAGATGTTTGGTACAGCTTGCCAAAGCCTGAAACAAAGCCAGTGGATCCAGCAGGCAGCAGGTAGCCAAGGGCAAAAGCAAAAGCAATACGGATCGAAGGGATACCTAGGTGCGAAGCGCCTGGGAACTTTTGTTTTGTCTCCCTTGTGAACAAGTAGCTGCGAGCTCAAATCGAACAAAACGCATCTCATCCGGATCCATGATTTCCGGCTTGTGAATTTTGAGTACTTTGCCCGGAGTCCAACCCAAACGGTCTCTTGGTACTTCATATCTTCGGTTGTTGGCTTGGTTCGAGAGAATTCGTCAAATGCAGATTCCTCAAATGTACAAAATTGACGTGGCCCACTTTGGCATCACACGGGTTTTCCACGGTGAGTGGTCCCTGGCAACCTTTCCAGCTACCACTGGGTTGGACCATTTTAGTGGCGACCATTTTTGGCCGGGGTGAGAGACCCGGCCAAGGGGTCTAACGTTAGACTCCTTCCCAGGTGCCTTTGTTTACGGCAGGCTCCTCAAGTGTTCTCAATTTTAAATAAACCTCTCTTGGGCCACTTCCTCAAAAATCGGTAGATCAAGGATAAGGGATACTCCCAGCGATAGCGGCTATCCTCCACATGTCCGGGCCTTTTTTCAATTCTTGTGGTTCCGGGCAGCATAGGTTTTGGCTGACTCATGTGGGAACATGGGATCCCACGGGTTGGGTCAACTTGAAGCCAGCCGAGTTGTTTGTTTTGGCTGCAGCTTTGGAGACATTTGAATGTGTCTTTTGCTTGAGGGTACCCCCGTTTTGGTGTTTTCGAAGGGACACCAAATGGAAACAACCAATTGACACACCTCTTTTGTGTTTCCTCGTCCAGACAGCATGTTCCATGCTCCCCAACTGTACCTTTCGTGTCAGCGGCATCCAAAACAAGCCTGCGGTGCTTCAAGGCGACTTGTTAGCAACAGTCCAAAGCGAATCGACCAAATTTGAGCTGTTGGTTTTCCCATGTTGGGTTCCCATTTTTCGTGGCTCCATTAGGTGATGTGATCACCAGTCTTTCTGGATCCAAACTGGGCAACCGAGCAACACGTGAGGTTTGGCATGTGGCTGCGTGTCAAAACCAATGGTACCACTTTCCTGTGGCCCTCGCAACCATGAAAAACATGGTTTGTTTTTGAGATTCTGCAAAAACCAGGTTTTTAACCAAAAAACAGGTTTTTGCACGGGCCCAGGGGACGCTAAACGCTAAACTGCTTATGACACCACCTCGAGACCAGATTGCTAGGCGCCTCAAGCAATTTTAGTTGCACTGCGCGGGAAAACATTCAAACACCAGACATCTTAAGCCACATTGACAAACTGCCTGCCGCAATAGCAATGATATGTTGATGCAACAGCTTATAACTTTTTAACCTGCGACACTAAGCAAGCTTAATCCCGCATCGCCCGCCAAACTTGTTGAGATTCGGCAAGCCTGCTCAACCTACCTACACAAGTCATTTGGCACTGGCACTACTGCCCGCGAAGCAATTTAGAGTCGAAGGGTCCCCTTGGCAGACTGTCATATCTCTAAACGCGCGAGCAAGGTGGAGCCAACAAGAAATCCTGCGTGTGCCAAACCCCATGCAAAATATGGAAAGCGTCACAACTGCAAGCTAGTCTCATCAGTGGAAACAGTATCAGCTTTGTTAAGTTCATGCTGGCAACCCCTGCAGTCTTGCGTGCAAATCAGGTCGTATAATTGCAAGATGTTGCCAGGAACCCGCTATTACACTCAAGCAGACTGGAATGTGGCAGTTGGGCTGATACCTTCACACGTAGGATGATGTTGGGTCTTGATTAGCACTGTGGACTTGAATAGTGTTCGCATTTTTCTCATTCTGATTCCCACCCATTGTTTTAGTGGAACAGAATAGCGTCCTCTGCTTTTCCCGTGTGTTTTTGTGTGGAAAACACGATTAAGAGTTCTTTCAAAATTTAATTCCAAAAAACAAGTAACCGCCTCAAAACCAGGTTTGGGTCATACCAACTTGCGCTTGCGCTTGTCAAATTGCATCAAAGAGTGGCCCTTTAAGGCTGCAGTTCCCCACCAAACTCAGCATCGGCTGCTTCAAATCTGGCTCCTGAAGGCTGCAGTTTCCTATCTCAGAAACATCCCCAGCTCTGAAAAGGCAAATTCTTTGCTAAACCTTGCTTAAACAATGCAAAACAACAATCAGGGCAAGGTGCCCCACGCAACTCCACAAAACCAGAATAAGGGCCATTGCTTAGGATTGTTTAGGTGGACAAGAATGGTGCGGCAGTGCCCTGCCCAGAGTTTTAACTTTGTGCATTGCTTTTACTTTAAAAGCAGCCCCCCTTTTGTTAGCCAAGTACGAAATTGTCAGTCACAGAATCTGTGACCTCTGAAACCTCAGAAGCATCCCCAGCTCTCAGAATGCAAATTCTTTGCTACACCTTGTTTAAAATATGCATGCAAAACAACAATCATGGCAAGCGTACCTACCCCACACAATTTGCAAAAACCGAAGTAAGGGCCATTGTTTAGGATTGTGAAGATGGTGGACAAGAATAGTGCCCTGCCCCCAGCCACCAACATTGCGCATTGCTTTTGCTGTTAAAGCAGCCATTTTTATTGGCCCACTAAACTTTGTCAGTCACAGAATCCAACACCAACTGTGACCCCTGAAGCCTCACAAACATCCCCAACTCTGAGAGTGCAAATTCTTTCCTACACCTTGTTCAAAACATGCAACACAACAATCGTGGTAAGCGTACCTACCCCACACAGAATAAGGGCAATTGTTTGGGTGGACAAGAATAGTGCCCTGCCCCCAGCCCCGCGTCCCCAATGTCCAGCGCTTTTACTCTTACAGCAGCACTCTTTCATTGGCCTACTAAGTTTTGGCGACTCAAATCCAACAATACTAGATCAAACAAATGGAAGCTCAAGTCAAAAAAGGAAGCTTTAGTCTACTAAGTCAAATGGAACCCCGAATCCAACAACACTAAATGAAAGAAATGGAAGCTCGAATCAAATTCCAATCAAAGCTCCAGCAATACTACATCAAATGGAAACTCAAACCCAACAATACTAAATAGAAAATCGATTGAAACTCGAATCAGCTTCAATAGGCAGCTCCAGCAATAATAAGGTAAATGGCAACTCAATTCCAGCAACACTAAGTCAAACACATGGAAGCTTAAATAGAATTCAAAAGAAAGCTCCAGGAATACTACTACAAATGGAAACTCACATACAACAATATTGAGCCCACTAATTGGAAGCTCAGATCAATTTCAAACGGAAACTCCAGCAATACTCAATCAATTGGACACTGACATCCAGCAATACTAAATCAAACAAATGGAAGCTCAAATCAAACTCACAAGGAAGCTCCAGCAATGCTCAATCAAATGGACACCGAAATCCAGCAATACTAAATCAAACAACCGGAAGCTCAAATCAGCAATAGTACATCAAACGGAAGCTCAAATCCAGCAATACTAAATCAAAGAAATGGGAGCGCAACACAAATTCAATTGAAGCCCCAGCATAACTAAATCAAATGGAAACTCAATTCCAGCAACACTAAATCAAAGATATGGAACCGCAAATCAAATTCAAAAGGAAGCTCCAGCAATATTGAATCAAATGGAAACTCAAATTCAACAATACTAAATCAACTAAATGGCAGCTCAGATCAAATTCGACAGGAAGCTCCAGCAATGCTACATCAAATGGAAACTCAAATCCAGCAACACTAAAAGAAGCTCAAACTAAATTCAAGCTCCAGCAGTACGACATCAAAAAAAGAAGCTCAGATCAAACTTAAAGTGGTTGCTAGACTAAAGTAACTGTTGTATTGAGCCCCGGTTCCTCCATTGCTTGCATGTCTTTTTGTGCCACTACTCTGGCGCACCCATTGTTCAGGGAAGGCCCTTTATTAATCAAGTCCCAACATTATGACAGATGGTCTTCCAACAGCGCCTATTTTGAAGCTTCTGCGATATAGCCACCACTTGCTCACCAATGCTCCGTTACCCGCCGAGCGTGTCTCACAAGGCATTGCTGACTTCACGCATTGCTGCAGTAGGCTTCTTAAGGTATGGCGCAAGGACGATTCGCTCGCCGATTGCTCGAGCATGGTTCATCAGATTTTCAAAACCTATATTACATGCTCTACTTGGGCTGTGCCAGCTCAGATACGACCACTGCTGCAATTGAGTCAGCGTGATGCATCTGCCAGTGTGCAAGTAACAGGCTCCTGTAATCGCTGTTCGTGCTGTTGCGTCTGCTCTTTTTCTGCCAAGGCCGTGCGTTGCCTGTGAATTGCCCGAGTAGGGCTGTAGCGCTTGTCCCACATGTTTATTCTGTAGGAATTGCGTACGAACGTTTCAGTTCGATGTCGCTTCAGTCTGGGAAAAAGGCACTGCTAGCCTGCCAGCTTGGAGTCATAAAGCCCATGTTTCTTGCGGTCCACTTATTCGAAACCATTTGCTTGCTTCCAACACAGCCCCGTCAAGTTTTGCCGACAAGAAAGGAGTCCAAGTTGGACCCGCTTGCAGCGCGGACGCAAACAACACACATACTTGATCAATGACGCATCAACTTCACAAAGAAGCCCAAAGCATTCCAACTGTAGTACGCTCAGCTCCGTCTGGCTGAACATGGCAAACAAGGCCTTGCTCTCAAGTACTGCTGTCTTCGGGTTTTTTACGGAAATTTACGTATTTTCCTACGGCTTTTTACGGTTTTTTTACGCATTTTTACGGGCTTTTTACGGGTACGCTTTTTTACGGGTTGTTTAACGTGCTTTTACGGCCATAAAACCTGGTTTTTGAGCCTTGGTCACAAAATCCACCAAAACATGTAAGAATAATTGAAACCCCTCCCCCTAAACAATGGGCGCTAGAATAGTGGCAAACAATGGACATCCAAACTGGAGGACCCGGGGCTCAATACTACTTTAGTCTAGCAACCACTTTTAAGTGTGATTTGAGCTTCCTTTTCATTGATGTTTGGGCTTGTTTTTGAATATAGTTTGAGCTTCCATTTGATTGATTTGGTGTTGCTGGATTTGAGGGTCCATTTCATTTAGTATTGCTGGAGCTTTCTTTCGAATTTGATTTGAGCTGCCATTTATTTGATTTAGTATTGTTGGATTTGAGCTTCCATTTGACTCAATATTGATGGAGCTTCCTTTTGAGTTGGAATTTCATATCTTTGATTCAGTGTTGTTGGATTTGAGTTTTCATTTGATTCAGTATTGCTGGAGCTTCCTTTGGAATCTGATCTGAGCTTGCATGTGTTTGATTTAGTATTGCTGGATTTGAGTTTCCAACCGATCGAGTGTTGCTGCAAATTCCTTCGAATTGGACTTGAGTATCCATCTATTTGATTCAGCATTATTAGATTTGAGTTTCCACTTGGTTTAGTACTGCTGGAGCTTCTTGTTTAATTTAGTTTGAGCTTCCATCTGGTTGATTTAGTAGTGTTGCTGGATTTGAGTTTCCATTTGATGTAGTATTGCTGGAGCTTTCTTTTGAGTTTGATGTGTGCTTCCATGTAGTTGATTCAGTATTGTTGCATGTGAGTTTCCATTTGTTTTTTTTGCTGGAGCTTCCTTTGAACTTGATTTGAGCTTCCATCTAAGTTTAAGTGGGCAAAAAAGGTTGTTTTAAAAGCAAAAGCAATGAACAAAGTTGGGATGGGGGGCTGGGGGCAGGGCACTATTCCAGTCTAAACAATGGCCCTGACTCTGGTTTGGGGATTTGTGTGGGATACCCTCGCGTTGTGTTTTTGTTTTTTGCATTTTTCAAACAAGGCGTAAAGTTTGCATTCTCAGAGCTGGGGATGTTTCTGAGACTTCAGCGGCCACAGTTGGTGTTGGATTCTGTGACTGACAAAGTTTAATCGGCCAATAAAAAGGGGCTGCTTGAAAATGAAAAGCAAAAGGAATGCGCAAGGTTGGGGGCTTTGGGCAGGGCACTATTCTTGTCCACTTCTATTCTTGTCCACGTAAACAATGGCTCTTATTCTGGTTTTGGGGGGGTTGTGTGGGACACCTTGCCCTGATTGCTTCTTTGCATTTTTGAAGCAAGGTGTAGTAAAGGGCTTGCATTCGCAGAGCTGGCGGTGTTTCTGAGATTTCAGGGGTCACAGTTGGTGTTCAACTCTGCGACTGACAAAGTTCAGTGGGCCAATGAAAGGGGGCTGCTTGAAAAAGTTGGGGGCTAGGGGCTGGCCACTATTCTTGTCCACCTAAACAATGGCCCTTATTCTGGTTTTGGGGAATTGTGTGGGGTAGATACGCTTGCCACGATTGTTGTTTTGCATATTTTCAACAAGGTGTAGTAAAGAATTTGCATTCTCAGAGTTGGGGATGTTTCTGAGGCTTCAGGGGTCACAGTTGGTGGATTCTGTACCTGGGCCAATAAAAAAGAGGCTGCTTTGAAAGCAAAAGCAATGCGCAATGTTGGGGGCTTTGGGCAGGGCACTATTCTTGTCCACCTGAACAATGGCCCTTCTTCGGGGCGTTGTGCGGGGCACCCTTGCCCTGATTGTTTTTTGTATTTGTTCAGCAAGGTTTAGCAAGTAATTTGCATTCCCAGAGCTGGTGATGTTTCTGAGATACGAAACTGCAGCCTCCAGGAGCCAAATTTCAAGCAGTTGAAGCCGATTTTGGCAGGGAACTGCAGTTTCCAGAAGCTAGATTTGGAGCAGTTGAAGCTGATTTTGGTAGGGAACAGGAACTGCAGCCTTCAAGGGCCATTGTTTGATGCTTTTTGCAAGCGCAAGCATAGTTTTGTATGGTACAACCTGGTTTTGGGGTGGCTGTTGTTTTTCGAAGTTAGAATTTTTAAACTAGTGTTTTATGGTTTTCCACCCACTCGGGAAAAACAGTGGACGCTATTCTGGCCCACTGAACCATAAAGGAAACGAATTCAACGCTATTCAGAAAGTACGTGGACGCTATTCAGGTCCACAATGGTCCACATTACTAATCAAGACCCAACACTAGTCAGTAAACCTCAGTGGCAGGACATTGCAAACAATCTATACATACTCTCTTCTGCAAGCGCGGCCCCTACCCTTCTGGCATATGGAACGTGCGGCTGCGTCTCGGCACTGCGCAATACAGTTCTTTTGCTGCGCTTTCTCCAGGGAGATGTCGTATTCAAGGGCCGTGGTTTCGTAAACGGATTAACATATATTTGCGCAGTTTGTTATTCAAAGAGTTGGGCAGGACCCTGGGGTTTGTAGCAACATGTGGAAGGAACATGTAATTAACGTCTATTATGTAAATGCCGCGCCTCCTTTTAGCAAGGGCCGCTAAACAACCACCTATCAGAACAAAAACAAACAGAGTTACTGCGCGCACTCCCAACAAAGTGAGGCGGCCTTTGAACATGATCTTCTTGTGGCATTTTCCTACGGCAGCTGAAGAAAGCATGGCTTCATTTCTATTTCAGAGCTGGGGCCTCGCTGATTCAATATCAACCAACTGAGACACATTAAAAAGCACTGCCTGTGTGACAAGCAAGAGGTGGCATGAATTGAACAACTAGTTGCGTCTAGGCTTGGAATGTGTAAGCAACCAGGACCTTTTCTGTAGAAACACGCAGCGTGCCGTTGCCATCCCTGACCCAAAAAGTCTCACTGGGTCAGAAGCAAGCGTTTGTTGAATGGACTTTGACTTTGCGAAGAACAGAACTGAACAGCGTCTAGCTCGCATGAACCTAGCCCTTTTGAGGTTCACTAGTTGGACTGGTAGTCTTTGGCATTGGCTAATATCGCAACCAAGCAGGCTCGCTCCCAGCTGAAGCCTCACAACAACTTGAAATCGACCTGCAAACAGTGGCCATCTAAGCTATATCCTTTTGTCCAAAATGTGTGTCTTGTGTTTCAAAGGCTTTGAATCCGAAAGCATCCTGGAAACCGTGCTTCTATCCCTTTTCTGCAGCATTACTGGGTCAAACGTGCCAACTCTTTTTTTGGGGAAGCACTGTCCTATGTCCATGCCTGCGCTGGAGCAACAAGTCGCAAGTGTGCTGTGTCTTAAGGATGCGCACTGAAGCAAAGAAGAGTGCCCTTTCCAGGCCGAGCTGGGGCTTTGCCAAGTCAAACCACGTTTTGCAGCAAGAGGACGGTTTATATTGCATTGAATACACGCGCCGCAGGTTTAGCCTTTTGCTAAATTGTAGAAACAAGCTGCGCATCCCTATGCCCTCTTCAAATAGTCAGTCTGGTGTTCCTACTACTAGGAATATTCTGACTATTCAAGATACCAACCGCCACAATAGATATGCGCCTGCGATTAATCACGCCACAAATGCAACAAGGACATGAGTTTGAACAGCCGCACTCACAACACCAGTACAGCCCACCTTAAAAATGTAAGGTTTTTACAGTAAAGCTGCAAAAAACCTGGTTTTTTGAAAAACACATTCCTTTTTCATGGTTTTGGGTGCCCCTGGATTGGTAGGTGCACCACCCATTTTAGACTATTTTAGTGGGGATTGGGATGTTCACTGGGGTACGATTTGGATTTTGACCCATGGCTATGTGTGTGTGCATTGTGGGTATCTTGATCCAACATGTCCTTGTCTTTTCTTTCTGAGAGCCGCGAAGCTGAGGTTCACTGACCGAAGCAAGACCAGGTCCCCCAGTAGTGCCCTTCTCTCCCCTTTTTTGAGGGGAGGGTTCCCCTACTAAAATGGACAATAGGGAAAAAGGGTACCCTTAGTCTAACCTCTCTACTGGAGGACCTAGAAGAGGAAACCCTGGTTGAGGTTGACCATTTGGGATGCCATCAAACAAGCAGATAAGGGTGCACTCCATGAAGCAATAGGATCATGCACATGCCAGCGGGTCGGGTTTTAAGCCGTGCTTCCGCGCCAGCCCTGCAGGTTACTGGCGTGCGTAAGACGTAAGGTTTCACCCACCATAGCTTTGACATACGTCACAAGTTATCGTCCGACCTTCCGCAGCCCGACATGCGTGTTGCGCCTCGGAACTTATCTAACTAGTTAAAGTCATTTGTTGCTGTGGGTCAACAATAGGGTAACCCCAAAATAGAACCCTGGTCAATGGAAACATAGACTAAAACCTGCGGTCCAATTCCTGGTGGTTTAATTTTGACCCACACCCATTTGTTGCCCTTGCAATAGGCTTTTTGGTGTGATGTGTTGCCCTTGCCTCGGTTGTTGTTGGGCAACAGTTTACATTTTTGCTTATTGTGGTTTAGTGGTTGAAATCCAAATCCACTTGGCCTGTAAAGTTTGAATATTTTTGCTCCCCTTTCAACGTCAACCAATAACCAAGTTGCAAAAGGATTTTTGGTGTTTATTCCTTTGAGCCGCCGAACCCGTGTTCAACCATTTTGTACCGAGCACTGGTAACGTTGAAGCAATGAGAGGCCGTCGAAAGGGTCTGTGTGGCTGCGAGGTCTGGGCACGGGTTTGATCTGTCGCCTGCCCCGAAAATGATTCAGCCCTCTTCCATAATTAGACGAGGTCCCCCAGCTAGGTGCCCTTTCTCACCTTTTTTTGGTTGGGAGGGTTCCCCTACTAAAATAGAGTACAGAAAAAAGACATGGTACCAATTTGTTCTAACCTCTCTACTGGAGCACCTAGTAGAGCTCCATTTAAAACAAAAAAAGATGTGAGCCAGTGCAGTGGATCCCGGTCGCCCGCGTCCCTGAGTCCCTGAGTTCCTGAGTTCCTGATACTTGTTTGCAAGAGCACTGAAGTCACTTCTGCCTGGACTTGAAGCTTCTTGGGGTTGGACCATTTTAGTGGCAAACACAAAGTTTTGACTTGTTTCGGCCAATTCACTCAGGAAGTGCGGTATAGTGGGGGTCAAACTTTGCCATTTCCCCAAAGGGTGTTCCTGGACCCCCTTTGTTAACCTTTTTTTCTGCCGTTCAACCCGCTGTGGGTCAAAGGCAGAAGGTGACAAGTGGGGGTCTAGATAAGACTGGGTCCCTTGCTCAGTTGCAGGGTTTGTCCGGGTCGCGGTCCCAGCCCGAACTGAAGAAGCAGTGCCCACCCGTGTTCAAAACAAAGCACTTCGAGGTTGGTGAACTAATTACTCAGGAAGTGAAGAGCAACTTGTGTTATTTGTTTCACTGAATCTTAGTTAAAAACAGTTTTAGATTAAGCGAAGAAGAGAGGCTAAGCCAAGAGCGACTTCTCCACTTCATGGGAATGCTACACGACATTGGAACAGAAAGCAAAAACGATGCGGTTCGAATGGCAAATGATAAATTTACAATAGTCGCCTCAGCATGTTTCAAGGGGGTATGTCTTTGAGGGTCCCCGTTGTTGGTTGGTTTCAAAGTAAACACCGCCCCATGTTGGGGTTCCCCTAAAAACGCACACACATTATATCACATATCTATGTGATATATATATATATAGTATTATTATTATTAAATTGCATATTATGTATTTATATATTTTTAATTTCACACATTATATCATATATATAATTCACTTTATATCACATTATATTCTTATATTATATATACATACATACACAAACATACAAGCGGGCTGAAGGCCATCTAACCACGCAGGATGTGTTTGGATCAAGAGGTACACCGGTCAAGCTACGTTCGAAAAACATCGGATATCAGTATAGTTAGTTGGCAACCAAGAAAACAAACACATCAGGCATCGGTCTCCTCCAAAAGTAACTAGTTGAATGTTAGACTATGAAACATAATCTGAGAATTAAAACACGAACAACCTGTGTACACACAGGTGTCTTTGGCTAAAAATAGATGGGTTCCACTGGTTTAGACGGGCTAAACAATCCATCCAGGGAAACCCAAATCGATTTTGTCCAAAAGGCCACGTGTGTACCCCCAGTTTGGGCCAGTGACAGATCAACCCCCTCACCTGTCGTGCCGGATGCGAAGACTCCGTAGCCGGCGCGAGGAAATGAGCGGCTAAGAGTTCAACTTGGAATTACCCTCCCTCCAACAATCATGGAAGTTGACAGGGGAGCTTTGGAAGACTATTTTCCTTTTGGGGAACCCCTTTGTGCACTTCCATGATTGTTGGAAAGAGGGTACCTCACAGCGCAGTTGCTTCCTGATTTCGATTGCTCCCCTTCACCAGCCCCCTCTGTGAAGCAAGCTTTCTGATGAAGCTAGAGGCAGTTTAAGAGCGCAGGGAGGGCACCTGGATCAATTTTTCTCTTAGGGAAATTGTGTGAGGTGCCAATCTGAACGTGCGAGGGAGGTTTTCAGGGTGTTCCGCATGGTTCAAGCTGGCGGCCGTCAGGAAAAATCATCTGAGCTTGTCCGATCCAGAAGGTTCCCGACAGGGTACTGAGAAACATCCTACATATATTCTCCACGATTTGAGTGTACGAGTCAAATTCTAGTGTGGTACAATGCGGCACCGCCAAAACGTGAGTTTCCTTTAAACCAACCTGAAAAGAGCCCTTGTCGCTTCGAAGAGACACGCAGCTGTCACATATGTATATATCATATCTATGGTGGGTTTTCCCTGTTAACTGTGCACCTCAAAATTCCCTCAGCCCGGCACCTCCCCCCTGTTTACTGGGTTTTACGTGATGGTTTTCCCTAGGACGTACTACAGCAACTGGAAGCGGAAGCCCATGTCGCAGACCACTTGAAAACCGACTGATTGCCTCACGCCGACGGCTCTGCACCGCATCGGTAAAACGACGCTCGGGCGCATCGCGAGTTGCTTGAACTGAAGGGCAGTGCCAGCTTTCTCCCTTTACGGTGGTGACATGGCTGGTCTTTGGCGTGACTGCATCGCCCAGTACTACAAGCAATGAGACCTTGCGCTCGGAAAAAATGAGCAACCCAGCACGGTGGTTTGCAGGAATCCCCAAACAAAAGGGGGCCTCCTCCAAGGCGATTTGTTTACATACTTGGAGTAAACTAAATACTAGGTCCCCCAGCTAGGTGCCCTTTCTCACCCTTTTTTGGAAGAGGGTTCCCCTGCTAGAATATGATACAGCATCTGAATATGCTATTTTCTGTGTGGCCCAGAAGCTGGCAGAGTTTGCGGGTAAAGGATTCAACAAAGACCGGTTGCTTTACTTGGGATTAACAGGCATGATAGTACGGACCCCTAGTAACTATTATATATATATACTATATTATATATACTGATTCCTGGTAAAACGGAGTTTGACCATGGCTCATTTTTTTGACCAAAAAGGCTAAATCGCCGGATTTGATGAGTTCTATCCGCAGAAAATTCGGACAAGGCGCCCCTGGTTCTCGCGCGCGCTTTCGCCCGAGATGCGAGCAACATGAAACAGCCACGATAGCAAGCACCCGAAAAAGCCACTTGAGAACAGGTCCTGTTCAGGCGCACCTTTGGTTTGAGTTGGCTGGTTTTCGTTGCAGCGTTTTCTCAATGGCGCGCATCTTCCGACTGGGTCTGCAGCATTCAAAATGCCGTTCTTCACTGGCCTGCACTCATAGCTTTGGTGCATTTTGCTTGGATGTTAGGACTTCAACTTTTTGCCAACTAATGGTCGTCCATTAAACCGCTAACAGTTAAACTTTTAGCAGGGGAGCAGAAAGCAACCGAGATAGGGTGATTATTCTTTTGGCGCCTGGCCAAAAGTTGGTCGCATGGAGCTGGTGTGTTGGCCCCTTAGCTCAACTTTCTAGCTTTCTAGGGGACAGTTCCATTTCCATTCTGTCCAGGGATCCGAATCTTTTCAGAAAACCATCAGAACCGCAGGGGAAACAGCTGGTTCTCGGGATCTGGTCATTCTCAGTCCATTTGGGGACCTTTTTCTGCGTTTTCATTTGTAAAGGTCCCACAAGCTGAACCTGGAGTTTTTTTAGGTCCAAACGGCATGTTGTTTACTTGGTGAGTTGGTTGGTTCTCTTCATGATTTGTGGGTGGCCGCAAAAGGCGGTGGTGTTTTCTGATATGCCAAGGATTGGAACATGTTGATGGTGACTCAGAAGATGCGGCCAGTTTCACTTGCGCCTTGCGGCCTTGCGTGTCTTTAGGATTATCAATGCCAAGCTCAAAGCGACCGGAAAAGATAGAGAAGAGCCTGGGGGTTTCTCAAAAAGGCCAACTAATGTAAACGGCGTATAGCTCCTTTTGGGTTCTCGAAAACTAGAACAAACAGGGGTTCACCATTTTGAGAAACCCTCACATGTGCTTAATAAACGAATTCTCAAGTTACAATGGGTTTGCGAGTTGCCCACTGTAACTGGGGATGCATCCTTTTGACTGTTCGACCCGAAGTATTAAATCATTGAAATGGGGCGGTAGAGGCTTTCAGACCAAATTCAGTCACAATGACTACTCCGCCCCTTATGTTGCCGCGTTTTGGCAGTTCAGCCGTTCAGCCAGAGACATTTTCCGAGGGCCTCGAAACACGTGTCGCTTTGACATGTTCAGAACATGTGGGCGCCGCACGTTTAATATGTGCGAACACCGGTTGGGTCTACGACGGCAAGATGTCGAAGTCGGACCATCTCCAGCGAGTCTCCCTGATTCCCGAGGTAGAAGACAGGCACGCCAATTCTTCTTCCGGACCCCTTAGTGCGCGAGGATGTTTTGTTTGGCTGAAAAGGGGTCATTTGGTACCTCCTTCCCTTCAAATTGTGTGACAGACAGAGAGGGGGTGATGTGCAACGTAGAGGGTCCAAGCACCTCATATATGCGGATTGGAGGAATCTGTTGACGAAATCCCTTGAACCAAGCCCAAAACCTTTTGGAGTACCCTTTCTAGGTCCCCCAGTACTGCCCTTTTACCCTTTCTTGGGGGAGGGTTCCCTACGAGAATCGACTACAGAAAGAATAGTTGGTACCCTTATTCTAACCTCTCTGGAGGACCTGCTGTGGATGGACGAAATTCTGCATCACTTGGAAACCATGGGAAGCCATTTCATTGTTGGTATTTAAAGAGGAATCATCATTCCACCGTTTCTTTTGTGGTGTAGGATTTCGTCCATCCACAGTAGCTTGAAGGCCCTCGTAAGCCATTAGGATGACCCTTCAGTTCTTCAATGCCACAAATCTGATTTTTGGCTCCCGCACCCAGAATCCTCTGAGGCTTGGAGCAGCTTTTTTTGCGAAGTTGGTGGGTGGTGTGTTTTTTGTTCGGCGCTCGGAGAGAACCGCTCGTAGCTGTCGGTCATGAAGCCAATGTGTTGCCTTGGTTACTTACTCCCTGATGGACTTTAACATGCTTGGTGTTGGGCAACATTTTAGATGTTTGCTTATTGTGGCCTAGTGAGAAATCCCCACTTGACTGCTAAAAATTGAATGTTGCTCCCCTTTTTGGTGGAATGTAAATTGAAATCCAAAGGAAGCACCATTTTTGTTGGGACGGTCTCATACAAAACGACACACCCATAGGTAATGGATCCACTAGTTGTACCTGGGAACATGGGCAACCCCAGCTCGAGGGAAACCTGTAAAAGATATCTGACATGGGTTCTCAAAATGGTTGGTTCTTTCTCATCTCGAGCAAACTTCAACAAGGGCTTCACCCCCCACAAGAAAATGAGGTTTACCTTTCAGGGTTGCTTCCTTTCAATTTGAGGATGCTTCAAAAGGAAAACCCTGAAGAAAGAATCACCACGTTCTATTTATTTATTGTTTGGAGGGTGTCCCAGATGAACAGCACACACCCACATAGGTAGTGGATCGTCAACCCTAGATCAATAGGCAGGAAGCTCGCAGTGGCGGTTGTTCAGCACGTCCGGCGGGCGCAGGGCGGTTGTGCACCATTCCGACCGAAACAAAAAAGAAAGTCCTCGTTGGGGGAAGCTATGGGTGGCGCATCCTTCGGGGTTTGTGTTGGGACGTGTGTGTGTGTGTGTGTGTGTGTGTGTGTGTGTATGTGTTTGTTCTTGAGGGAGCCGCTCTTTCGGTTGTCGGAAAGCTAAAGGGAAACTCCAGAATGTTTGGACCCTCTGGGGGGAGCTGCTTAGGCTTCAGGTAGCAATTGGTTTCTTCATTCCCTGTTTGGGGTTGCATTACATGCTGCAAAGGGCTTGTTTTCCATCACTGAGCGTCCATGTCAGTGAGGGATGGTTCATTTCACTCGGCTTCCCCAGCCGTCAGCACCTTGTCAAATGAGTGGCGCCCAAAATGTCAAAACCCCCATCAGTAGACTACCCACTTGCGTCGCTTTCCCGGCTCTCCCAGTAAGCTTCCGCTTAGAAGGAACATCATGGAGTGCCCTGTGTGCATGTATATATATATGGACATATATATATATATGTATATGAGCAACTGACGACGTGACTGCTTCCCATGTCCTTTTGGGGGACTAGAGTAATTTTGCGTGGGGCTCGTAAATGAATAATTGAAAACATGTATATATTGTTGTATTTATTTGTTTATGTGTGTGTGTATGATATACATGTGATGGGAGTTACCGCTGTGTCCTTCTCCAGACTTTCTGGATTCACAGGTTGGCGTGGCAGTTCCAGGACAGCCTCCCCAAATAGACAAAGGCAACCCTCCAAAGATCCTCATGATTACTTTCTCGTTTGTGTTTGAAGTTCCTGTTGTTTTGGTTTGCAAGAACATTGCGTGTCCGTTCTTGCCTGATTCAGAATGTTAAGCCTTTACGCCGACTTGATCGTTGTGCTGCCCAATTTCGCCTTGGTGTCACTTCCCCTCCCACCAACAAACATGGATCACCTCACCCCCGGCGGTATTCCCATTTACAGTCTAGCAAAGCCAAGGCTCCAAACCAAAGGGTTGACAAGAGAAGAGGATCCCGAGTTCCAATTTTGGGCAGCAAGGCGCACTTCCATGCTTGCTGGGGCATTTTTCCGGGGTAGCGTGGGGGAAACCGTGGGAAAGGAACTTTTACCGTTTGCTTGGTATTTACAAGGGAATCGAATCATTGCAGGGTTCTTCGGTGGATTTCTCCTATCCACAGTATGGAGCAGAAATTGAGCGACACACCGCTTTAGGTTGGCGAGAAGGTAGCTGCCTCTGTCAAAATGCTCGCTTTCCGCTCAGGTGTGTGAGGGCGGAATATAACACGACTATATGTCACAAGCGACGCTTGCGCAAGCGACTGGGCGCTCACGAAAAACATGCCACCTGGTCAGGCATCCTTTTAGTGTCTAAAGGGTGGTTCCCTCGGCTACCAACTAGATAGGCAAATTTATCCAGCGGGAGCATTTAGCTCCAAGCCTGTTCACAATGCCAAGCGCGCTATCGTCGGTTTCCGAAGGCAGCCTTCGATCATAGAAGTGACGGGTGCTTATCAACAAATTGGCACCAGGGCCAATGGCCAAGTAGCTACTACTTGGCTCGAAATAGCTCATAGATGCCAAATAGAGCACATATTTCCCCAGTAATTATGAGCTGTTCATATTATGACCTATTATTAGTTTAGCTACTGCTGGGTGCGAAACAGCTCCTTTTTGCTTGTTTCCCCAATAGATGCCAAAAGGCAATGAGCAGCTCCATGTTCAAAGCCTTGCCATCCCGCTCCTGCACACAAAACGGAGTCGGAAATCAATTCGATCCGCGGGTGATCCTGGTGAACTCTTCAGCACCTTTGCTGAGTTACAATTCCGCCTGGGCTCGGTGCCTGGTGCGTCCAATTGAAACACGTCAGCACTCGCAGAGTACACCCCAGGTTTAGCTGATCACCGCTCTAGGATTGTGTGTGTGTGTTCTCTAGAACAGGGCTGTGGGGAATGACCACTTCTGTGATACAACAGAAAGGGCTTCCCAAAGACTATTTTCTTCATATAAAGGGGGATTCCCTTGTACCACAGAAGTGGGCAGAAACCCCTTGATCCCACAACCCTGCTCTAGAACCCATCAATGTGGCAATGAATTTACGTGGGGAACATCCTTCCAGATGGTCGGTGGACATAAACCCTCATCACCAAAGCGTCGCCAAATGAATTTCAGGCCAAGGTGTATAGTACGCAACCTTGTTAGGTACCTGTAGGTTTAACGTCATGGTTTCCCCTGATTACCGATAGTGGCTTGCCTGGAAGCACTGATTTTGGGTTTGTGTCTTTTTTCCTGGAGTTCCCTCTCCGTTTTGGTAGGTAAATTTCCCGGGAACCCAAAAGGGACATCTCTAGGATCTCTATGGAGATCCCCTAGTTGATACGCTTCCATTTGCTTAATAATGTGTTTTTGTTTTTTTTGTTTTTTATGTTCCCCTTTTGGTGTTAAAGGGAATCTATCACTACTGGACATATTTTCTTATTTTTCCAGGGGGCGAAAACGCAAATGGAGGTACCGGAGAAGCCATCAACTTTCGCAGCGTTTCGCCCGGTCGCTTTCCGTCGCTTTCGCCGACTTCCTCCAAGAGGATCGAGTCGCGCGTCGCTGGATGCCTTTGATGCAACTCGCAGCTTCGGTGTTGAGCCCTTCGCGGCCGGCGTTTGGGCGCACTGCTGTTTTCATGCCTTTGGGCCAAAGCTACGAAGTCACTCGAAATGTCTGGCCGAAACCCTCAAAATACTTTATTTTTTAATGGGTGATTGTTCCAAGATGATGGGGTGAACTCCCATTTTGTGTAGTTCGATGGTCCAGGAACTCACTTCCTGAGTTCTGTTTCGGACTTTCGTCACTTTTCGGGTTTGGCTGCCATTTCCAGGTGTATGAAGAAAAGGGAGGTAATAGCTGCTGCGTCAATTCGATCAGAGGCAATCCGGATTCAATTCGTGCAGTTTTGGATGCCAGGGGTCGCATTTTCTCAACCGCACCAAGCTGCCGAGCTTCTGCATGCGCTACACATTTCGAAATTTGCAATTCGGTGACTGTCAACTGGCAATGGGTAGGATGGGTAGGGATATCCGCCCTCGAAATGGTTTGAGTTTGGGTCTCCAGAGCCATTTCATGTTTAAGGTTGCCAAAATATGACACATCATGTGATCTTCTGTTCCGTGTACGCCTTTTTGGTTGGCCGTTGGGTTGTTCAGGCGATTCGTCCCCAACCGGACATCGATGCCTAGGTTTCTGCCATGAGCAAAAGCCTTGGCTGCATGTGGTTTGCGGGCATAGTTGATCCTATCTGTTCTGGGAATCAGATGTGATTTCCTGAGTTTCGGCGAACTCCGTGATTAGTTCCCATTGGCATACGAAAAGTCCTGACTATGGAGCACGCGCACACACGAAACACTTTGACAGAAGATACCTTCAGACAAATTCTGGAATCTCCAGGTAGACTGCTTCAGATTGTGCAAAGGCAGAACAAGCAGCGGTTTTGCCGGGGGTCCAGGCTGTATACCCGATCTCCAAACATCTGTTGAAATGACGACATTCAGGGCGACTCCTGGTGCGATTTGCCATCCGGAAACCGGACACGGCAATTCAGAATCCGGCTTTTTCGGCGTGTGTTTTTGCCGAAGGACCACATCTAAACTGAGTGTGTCTCTAAGGATCCCGACTCGCTGTTGCTAGCTTGCTAAAGGGTGGGTCCTGCTGCTTACCTACTCACTGGCAGGAAGTTGGGCAAATTTCACGTTTTGATTTGCCTGGTCACCCCGACCCAGTGCTTTCTACCAGCAAAGTAGGAGTAACCCTCAAATGTGTTTCAAGAGGTAAAATACCTCGGGGTCAGGCGGCGTTTCCGTCCAAAAATGGGTCTTTATCGTCTTGGCACCCATCCCAATGGGCCCGAATTCTTTGTGATCGAAGGATTCTCACTTCCGCAGTTTCTGGAGCTTGCATCACGTGATTGGGGCTGGATTGTGTTTGTGTTGGCGAAGGCGAAGAAGAAGAAGACTAGACGGTTGTTAATCTTCACTGAAAGGAGCGCTTAGGGTCCGTCATGGGCCGATTTTGAGACACTCTCACGTGCATTCGGAACGTTGATCGACCGCAGGTGCAAAACAAACTGAGGCATCAGCAGCTTGGTTCAGTTGCCCCGCTGATACGTATTTGCCTGGCTTTTGGCGAGTTCATTGATAGGGATGGTTTAGGGTGGGTGTAGCCTGGGCTAAGAGTTTTCTCGACCCCGCATGTATGAATCAACCTGGTTGATGAAACATCCCTAGCCAGGGTTTGATTCCACCTGGGTTTCCACTCGGGTGGCGGAGGGGTTTGTCAAGGATGGGCTACAGCTCGCTCGCTCGCGAAGGACATGCGGGGGCGTTCGATGTTAGGGAATGATCGCACAATTTGCACGCACCAATATCACCTTTTGCAACGACTAGTAGTAGAGTATGTTTGTCTGTTGATCCTGTTTTATGTTCTTGAAACCTTGGCCACCTTGTGCCAGCGTAGGCGTTCGGTTGACTTTGGTGGGGTAGCATTCAAAGAAACATCTAGGCTGCCGGGACCCGGTGGATCCCACTTCCCACTATGCTATCGGCAACCGTTTGCTATGTTCCTGTTGTTTGGTAGTTTTGTTTATTGGGTGGCAAGCCCTTGGTGACATACTATAGTGGTGACTGGAATCACTGGGTGGGTGATACTCTGGATGTACGAAATCCTACAGCACCTGAGAGTTCCTGAATTTGTGTCCCATGGTTTCTTGGCCGGTGCGAAATGAATTTCGCCCATCAACAGGGGGTGTCCTAAGGAGGTTTTATAAACGGTCCTTTGGAGTGTTCGCTCACTCCTTCAGTGCCTGGACTTGGGGCTTGGACTGTTGAGTTGTTGACAAAAGCAGGGACTTCTTCTCCAACTACCTAGCTATCAAGTATTATTGACATCTTCTCCCACTACCCAGAAAACACGTATTATTGGTTTATGCTAACTTCATGTTTGCAGGGACTCGACTTGCCCCCCCCCCCCCCCCGGCCCGCTCGCGCGCAGTATTGTTGCTTGCTGTGCTGGGAACCAACCATATTCAACTATTTCAACTTGCTAGCTCAAAGAAGCTGCTTTGGAACTGTTAAGCAAGCCTGGTTACGCGCACTGGGTCTACTGGCCCGCAGCAGATTTGAAAGGGGTGTCCTAGGGCGGCCACTCGCGTTCTTTGACAAGCATATAATGGATGTGGATGAATGGACTACATGAAACAACATCCACTTGTCTCATTTCGGAGCCCAAAGAAACTCGGCGAAGCTCTGTTCTTGCAAGTTTGTCGAGTTCTGTTGTTTGGTTCTGTCTATTTTTGGCGTATGCAAGTCTGCAATTCACGGTTTGTGCTCACATGCCAGGGGTTGGAGGGATAGGTTTGCTAGCTCAATTGGCCTTGTCGCCAAAGTTGCCAAGCAAGGTTCGGGGTCGGACGCTTAGTGGCCGCCGTTTCTTGGACCAATCAGCTCACTTCCCGAGTTTCGTTTCGGACTGGGGCGGCAAACAGTTGGGTGCTTTATCTTGCTCAATCCATTTAGGAAGTAAGATGTGGCGGTTCGGATAGGGCCCTCTACTTGCAGATGCGCAAACTTACATGGCAGGACACGGATTCGAACACCATCCTATCGGAACTGACTGTGCAGCTTCCTTTTCAGGAGCAATCAATGTTCGTTTTCAAGCATGCGTATGTACCAGTGGAACATCGATTTTGTCCAACAACACCTGGGGTACAGAGTACAAGTTGAAGATTCATGTTGTTTCGGCTTCTGCGTCCAAATCAGGGAGCACTAGATGAGGAAGTTGCAGAAGTGCTTGCCTTCTGAACTAATGATTATGTAGCCGTAAGTTTATGTACACATCTCCAACCACTGTGAGTTGGTAATGCCTTACCCCTGCAAGTTCAGAAAAAAAAACAGCTCGCGCCCTATCCCACGCTCGGATTGAGACACGCAGCCCTAAACCACCAGCTTGGCACACAAGCTGATTTTCTTACAGCACTGCTCGGTTCCTAGCCATACCCTGCCACGTTGATATATTTTCTCCGGATGTAGAAGATCTTCCACCAACAGTTGAACTTTTTAGCAATGGTCGAACGAAAGAGAGCCACTGATCGATGCCAATCAGCGGGTTCCTTGTCCCTTGCCAACCGCAGCGTATCACGCCATGGCGGATGCTGGAGCTGTGGAAGCCGCGGGGGAAGAGGAGCAAGGCAGAAAGTGGCCAGGCTGTTGCCTTTGCTTCGTGAATCGATGGGCATAAACTGACAAGGCTTCCCTTTGAATGGCTCACCCCAGAATCAACCCCGGTGAATAGGGATCGCCAAGCTGGCCTTCCCTGAGCTTTAATAGCCAGCCAGAGTTTCTCGCGTGGCAATATGGCTATGAATTTTAATCAGGGGCCCTTTGGTGGACATCATTTAGGTGGGGATTCATGTCCACCAATCACTTTTGAGGTGGTTCCCTATTAAAATTCATGGCCATATAGCTGTCCCTTCAAGAGGCTTGCTTTGAAAGGACGCGAGCGAACCTCAAAATTAGTACCTAGGTGCCCCAGTAGTGCCCTTTTACCCTTTTTTGGGGGAGGGGTCCCCTACCAAAATAGACTACAGAAAAAAGGTAGCTTGTTCTAACCTCTCTACAGGAGGACCTACTTTAGTACTGGGCAATACTACTTTAGCATTCCAAATGAGGATTTCCTGAACTCCAATAATATTTTCCCAAAGGAGCTTTGGTCTATGTTTCCACTTGATCTTGTACTTTCCTTTTGAACATTTAGTTGATTTAGTATGGAAAACAAGGATTGGAAAGAGCTGATTTAGTTGTTTTAGTACGTTCTTGATTTCCATTTGATTTGATCTTCCATTTATTTGATTTAGTATTGCCGGAGCTCAAAAGTGGGTATGGCCACGGCCCCAATGAATGCTGTCAAAACCCACATTCATGGGCACTCATGCGGAAGAAACCTCATGTGGCCTTAAACCATCACCTTTTTAACCAGGGAATTGATCAATCTATTGCCCTTTGAGAAAGCTCAACTTTGTTTGACGAGAGTTCTGGCTGAGTTCTGACTTGCCTTGGCGTGGCGGTTCTAGTACTAGTGCAAAGCTGGCACCCGGCATCACCGGGGGCGATGGGCCTCCTGAACTGTTGGGTCGGCTGTGGGGACCGGTTTAATAACATGGTGTTATGTTTGTGTGGAAAACACCAATTTTCATCCATTCCCGTGTTTGTTTTGTTTAGTATTGGGGGGGGGGGGGGTCCTGTGGGAACCTGTTGTTGACGTTCAATAACATGGGCGGATTAATCCTAATCCTAGGTCAACATAACTATATGTTGACCAAACCACATGAAGAGCTTGGTTCCCCAGTAGTGCCCTTTTGCCTTTTTTTGGGGGAGGGTTCCCGTACTAGAATAGACTACAGAAAACAAATTGGTACCCTTATTCTAACCTCTCTACTGGAGGACCTAGAAGAGCTTGGTCCCCCCTTACTTACCACTTATGCGGACGCACCGGACAACTCGATCGCTAGGCGGGTTTTTCTCCAACCCCGCGCGGATTCTGCTGCAGCTGTCGTGGCCCCGGCTGCGGCTGCATGAATCCCGGCCCCAGCGGCCAAGGCCAGGTCTGGCCCAGTGCTGCCTGCTGCCACGATAGATCAATTTGGTGCATTTGCCAAGGGATGTTAGGACTTTAACTAACTTCTTCTTCTGCTTCTTTTTGCCAACGAATGGGTTTTCCATGAAACCACTAAAAGCTAAACACTTTTAGCAGGGGAGCAGAAAGCAACCAAGAGATCCTTGGCTTCCCACTATAGTGGTAACTGGAAGCACTGAGTGGGACGTTGGTTTTTGTTTGTCATTTGGCTTGCTGATGTCTTGCGTTCTGAGTTCCATGACTTTTCGGGAAGACCGTGTTTGCAAATTAAAAGTTTGGATTGCTGCTTGACCCATCCACTCAAAATGTGAGAAACATGGACCAGACTTACTAGCATTTTTGGCTGCGGGCAAAAACTGAGGTTGATAGCCAGAATTCAACGGTGTAGTTGAAGGAAAACCAAAGGGAAACCACTCAAAAAGGTGGTTGAGCCGGCTGGAATCAATCCCTGTCAATTGTTGTGTCAGGATTGCGCGTTCGGTTTCACAGGCGCATCAATAGCTCCAAGTCTTTAGTTCAAGTACCGCCTGGTAAGGATTGATCCTCTGTTTCTTGTAGAGGGCTGCTGGAGGGCTGCTGGGGGTTTCCCCCCTAACCTCGAAACCACCGGGCTCCAAACCACCCATTTTGGGAGGGAAGCTGATGATTTGTTTCTGGGGAAACCACCCATGTTGGTGGTCGCCTCAATGAGAAGCAGAACGAAAATAATCCACCGAAAGTCTGCTGTACCATGCGTTGGCCACTCCGATTTTCTCGCTCAATTTCTGGCCGCTGCGCTGGTTGGTTCGCTTTTGTTGGTGTTTCCATAAAATTGTCCGGCGACTTGGCGGGGAGACCTATTTGTCTTTTTAGCGCTGCCCGGTTTGAAGAATGTTGGTCAAGGTACCGCTGCCGAAACTCAGTTGTTCAAAGCGAATCGACCTTTTGACCTTTTGGTTTTCCCTGTTTGGTCTACTTTTAGTAGGGGTCCCAAAAGGTTAACCTTTTATTGACGGGTCCTTTGGGCAAGTGAGAAAAGCTGGCTGCTGTTTGCTTTTCAGATGCTGGAAGCCGCCTCCCGTGTTTCCAGACCAAAGTAGCGGGAGTGGTCAGGAAGTATCAAGCCCAAAGTGCCGGGTTTCTCCGCGGTTTGTCCCTGGCACACCCGAAAAGCGTACCCTCCAAGTCACACCGAAGCACATCACTTCAGACTGCACTTTGCTGATTTGTTCAGACAAGTGCGATACAAAATGTACTCTTGGCTCCCCCCCCCCACTTCTTTCCAGAAAACTACCACTCCCACTTGTGGTTGTGTTTGTTGTTTTGCTTTTAACAGCGTGCAGTTCACTACATGTCAACCAGATTCAACAATTAATGTTAGTCTTGGGTTGGAGGACAAAAGCTGAGTTTATCGGGAGCTTGGGATCCCAGAAAATCACGGCACGCCTCTCTCAGCTGTCCAAGCACTTTTGGAAACCATGTTGAATCGACGTACCCAGCGGTGATCGCAACTCATTGCCACGCCCTTTGGTTGCCAGTGTGCTTGTCTCCAAGCGCAACATCCGGACAAAAACCAATGGAGGGGGGAGGGCTACGGTTAGCTTCAATGGTTCTTTGGATGGAAGAGGTCATGATCCTTCCTGGTCCTCCGATTGCCAGCGCGGGCACTATACGGAATGTGTAACAATATTTAAGAGTACATATCATGAGTACCCAAAAGGCAAGTGGTTCGAAACTGTGCTTATATAGCCTGAAGGGACTTGCAGTTCTGGCTTTGGTGTGGTACAACCACGGATACAAACCAGTTCCTACGTACCTTGCCCTTCTGACATTCTTAAGGGGGCCGGGGTGGTCCAAGAGTTTGGGCGGTAAGCTGGTAAACCGTAAAAGAACCTAGGGTTCTCAAATTCCCACCCCCCTTTTGCGCGCCCCCCTTTGGGATTCCAGAATGCTCACCGTCTCCGAGGTTCTTCTTCACCACAGTCCAGCCTGGCATGTTATGGGAGTGCAGCGCCATGCCGTCCGGGGTTGCTCCAAGCTGTTTCAGAGAGACAATCCAACCCCCAAGGCTACGCGCCACATGTGTTTGTGGCTTTGGGTTCGGTTCGTTCGGGAGTTCGTCAAATACAGACTCCGCAAATCCGCAGAAATGCGATGCCCTTGCAAACCTCGGTTTGTGTTCCTTGGCTACAAAGGTGCTGCCAATGCTTTTGCCGGTGAAGATGCCGTCATCGTTGCGAAAGTGGATTGTGATGAACACAAGGATTTGGCTCAACGGTATGGTGTAAGTGGATATCCAACCTTGAAATACTTTGGTTTGGGCGCTGCTGATCAACCATTGGATTATTCGAGATTCGCCCCCCTTAGCTTTGGAGCCCTTTGCGGGCAGATATTCCAAGTGCAAGGCACGAATGGTATGGCCGAGCAAATGCTTTGGTTTGGGCTGGCACCATTCACCAAAGAACGCCAACGTAGGGAGGTAAGTTCCGTGTCCTAGGATGGACTCTGGGGTAGACTTAGGATGCATTTTACATTTTACCAGTGGCTCAAAGTTAAGCAAACAATAAGATATACATTCTGTAACTGGGCCTATCTCCAATCATCGACTCACCAACGAAAGATACAAGTCCAAACTGTTGGTTGCTGTTACTTCGTTGATTCCAGGCAAGTCACTGGGCCTGGGTTGGCAAGGGAACTACCCGATACAAACAAATAAACAACAGTTGAACGTGCAGCGAAGTGTTACCTTGTTTTTGAGTGGCGAAACGCCTGAGATCCACTGCATACCACTAACATGGTGTTCCCAAAAAAGTGTTAGATCAGGGAACTCGCGAAGTCAGACCACATCTTTTCTACAGATCTCCTTTAGATCTGTATCAAATCTTTGGTGCATTTTGCCAAGGGATGTTAGGACTTTAACTTTTTGCCAACTGGGTTTTCCGTATTAAACCACTAAAAGTTAGCCACTTTTAGCAGGGGAGCAGATTTCGCCACCGAGAAGTTGCTCCCGGAAACGGCTCGATTCAAGTGGACCTAGAAAGCAGAAGCCGCCCGAGCTTTGGATATACTTACCTCTTAAAAACACAACTTTTCAACTTTTTGGGGGTAACATGGGCTATATGTCTGTAAAATATTAACTTCCCCAATCCTTGGAGTTTTAAGGGGTAAGTATAGGTTGATTGGGCCAGGCACCTGGCCAAAGTCTGCCATCTTCAAAAAGGTCAAGTGGCGCGACGCACAAATGTGAACGCATGACCTAGTTGGACTTATAAGATCCAGTGCTTCTGGTCAACTTTTTTCAGTAGGTAACCAGAATCCCACCATGAAACACCTAGAGGTGACCTACTATAGTCTCGGTTGTTGTTGTTGGTGACCTGCTTATTGTGGTTTAGTGTTGAAATCCAACCACTTGGCTGCTAAAATTGGAAGATTGTTGCTCCCCAAACCCAACGTCAACCAAGTAGTAGGCAACCGGCCCATCATGAAACACCTAGAGGTGACCTATCGCCAGAGTGGCCACCGGCACAGGGAAGCAAGGCTCACTACAAGAACTGTCAACCCTTGCGGGCGCTTTTTGTTGTTGTGTGCTTCGCCGCACCTTCTTCGAAGCTCTCACTGGACTCCTCCATTCTTGGTTTTGTTTTTGAATCACATAGTTCAGGGTTGGTTGAATTTGGACCAGCATTCTAACATGTGGGGGTTGATCAATATTCCTGGCCCCCAAATGACCATGGGTATCTTTCTCCATGTGGTGGAAGCTATCATCTTTTCAGTGGGTTTCCCCAAATGGTCATCCCATGTAAAGGACCTTTTCATCAACCCCCCGTGTGTTTTTCCGCACCCCAAATTTGGCCAAGATCTGGTCGCATTTTTTGAACAGCTCGCGCAGGTTTGCGAAGGGGAGGGGACACGGTCCAGCCCAAACCCCAAGCATCTCCACGAAGTGCGCCAAGCACCTGCAAAAACAACACACCACCGGGGATTTTGGTTTTTACAGGGTCTCAAGGGTATGTTTGTGGTTTTTTGGTTTCGGTCCGTTCGAGGATTCATCAGCCGTTTTCTTGCATCAACAAATGGATCGGTACTTCAAGGGACTTTCTGGGTTAGCTTCCCAAGAGAGTCGGTCCGGTTGGTTTCTCGGGCATCCCTTACTGAGAGAACCCACTGCGAAGTGGAAGTGGCACAGCTGGCTTTCTTTTGAAGCGTTTTTTTGTTTTTCTTCTTTGCCTACTGACAGAATCCCTGTCCCTTTTTCTCACTCCGATCGTGACGAGATACGTCACAGGAAAGCTGTTTGCCTTAGAAGCCCCGGCCGACGAACCGCGCTCGGGGGTAGCGAGCTTTCTCCGACCGGATTCAACTTTTGGCGGGCACTTGCAGAGGGTCAAGGGTGGTCCATATCTTAAACAATGGTTTGATTCCTTGGCTAAGCCGCAAAGTTCCCTTCATACTCCATATGTTTGTTGTCTTGGGTTTGGTTCTTTCGGGGATTCGCCAACCGATTCCAAAAAGATCCGTATTAAATGGATCGGTACCAAGGGACCCTCCCGTGCATTTGACGGCCATTGGGTATTGGCAAGTGTTGGTTTCGTGTTTTTGCTCAACACTGCAACCGAAGAAGGGACAAGCGACTATTTGGGGGCAAGAACCATTCATGGCCATATCCCTCAGAGGCATCCCCATACTGTGGACAAACTGTCCTGTTGTAAAGCACAGGGATAAAGCCACGAAGTGCGAACTGGATGTTGTCCTTCGGCTTTGAATGTGTGAAACCTTGTGAATAGTCTGATATGCCACCAACCTCTGCGAAGTGGATTCTTTGGGGCATTTTGCTTGGATGTTAGCACTTTAACTTTTTGCCAACGAATTGGTTTTCCGTATTAAACCACTAAAAATTCGTCACTTTTAGCAGCGGTGCAGAAAACAACCGAGGATTCGTTGTAACCCATCCATTTGAGTCAGTGTTGGCTAGTGGCTTCGCCAGGTCATGAACCTCATGCAGCGTGGGAAGACTCCGGCGCCCAGCGAAGGCGCATCAAGGGGTTGGGACTAGGACCCGGTTTTGCCCGAAGCGAATCGACCTGAAACATCATTTGAGTGATAAACACACATGTTGAACGTAGTCACTTTTTCTTTGGTGCATTTTGCTTGGATGTTAGGACTTTAACTTTTTGCCAACTAATGGGTTTTCCTTTAAACCATTGAAAGTTAAACTTTTAGCAGGGGAGCAGAAAGCAACCAAGTTTTGGCTCCGGACCAGTTGAGAGGTAAACACACATGTTGGACTGAGTCACTTTTCGGTTCAGGATCATTTGAGTGACAATCGCACATGCTGGGACTTCGTCACTTTTCTGGTTCTGGACCATGTGAGTGGTAAACGGCTTTTGGATGTGGCAACTTCATGCATCAAAGGGGGGTTGCAGCCCTTGTAAGGGACACAGTTAAACACACATGTTGCACTTAGTCACTGGTTGGTTTTGGGCCATTTGAGTGATAGACGTATATTTTGCACTTACTCGCGTTTTGGTTCTGGACCCATTTGGGGAGAAGAAAACATGTTGCATTTAATCACCTTTTGGCTCTAGACAATTTTAGTGATATACACACATGTTGAACGTAGTCACTCTTTGGTTCTGAACCATGTTGGTGGCAAGCACACATCTTGGACTTAGTCACTTTATGGTTCTGGCCAATTTTGATGATAGACATACATGTTGCTTGGACTTAGTTGCCCTGTAAACTCGGACCATTTTAGTGATGAGAGGGGGGCATACGGACGACTAATCTTTAAAGACTAGAACTACATTGAACAAACACCTTCTAGTTTTAGTGCCTAACCAGGATGAAAAAGGAGTTCAGCCGACCGACAGGAAAACCCGACCGATCGTCATGGAAATCGAGCTGTTTGCTGGACAACTCGGAAGAATCCAGTTGTCGCCCGATTTGTCTTTTAGGCGTGGTTTGCAAAGCGCTTTTTGGTCGTCGGTAGACAGATATTCGTCGTCGAATGAATTGGTACGTTTTGTCGTCGGTTCGGACCCTTCTAGTGATAAACACACATGTCGAACGTAGTCACGTTTTATTTTTGGACCATTTTAGTGATGAACACACATTTTGGACTTAGCAACTGTTTGGTTCTGGACCGTGTTAGTGGAAAACTCACATTTCGGACTTAGTCATATTTTTTGGGTCTGGGCCAGTGTAGTGATAAACACATGTTGGCCTTAGTCACTTTGTGGTTCTGGACCATGTTGATGGTAAGTGACTTTGGGTTTCTGGGCCAGGTTGATGGTAGACGCAAAGTTTGGACTTCGTCACTTTTTTGCACGTGGGCCACTTTTGTGGTAAACACGTCTCAGGCACTTCTTGTTGTTGGGCCACGTTTAGTGGTAAACACACAGGATTGACTTGTTTGGCCAGTCTGGTCAGGAAGTGAGACGCACATGTGTTTGGAGGTTTGTTTGAAGGTCCGAATTAATGGTTGAAGGATGGATCTTTCTGGTCTCTCACCCAACCTTTCAGCTACCATCATAGTGGGGAGGCAGGAAAGCCCATCAAGTAAAACCAAGGGGTAAGAATATCGAAGGGTTACCTACTATACTGGCGAAGCGTTTGGAAGCACTGGGGTGTGTTACGAAAAGGGGCACCCCCAAAATGGAGGTTCTCCCCTGTGTGGTTCCCTTTTGAACCACCTCCAGTGATTCCGTTGACCTATAGGTAGCCAAACGCTTGCCGCCCTCTAAACTCCAGGAAAATGGCTCGAAATCCATCTCAGAGAAGAGAGAAAGAGGGGGAGAGAATGATAAAGGCATGCCATGTAGTTTCCGTTCAAAGCATGCCCATTCTCTCCTCACCATTCCCTTTTTTCGCCCACCATTCTGTTCCTAATGCTTGACAGTGGGCGGGAGGGAATGGATTCTTCTTTCATCTTCATAGATAGACCGTACGTAGGAGGTGAAGACATGGCTCAGCTCCTTTCTCGTTGGATCGCTTTCTACCCGTCCCTTTTCCTTTGGTGCTGGTAGGACGGGTAAAAAGAGAAAGCATTCCTTTACCTAATCTCCTTCGTTCGTCTCACTTGGGTATGGGTCACATTTTTAACGACCGCAGGTTTGTCTTGTTTCCATTTACCAGGGTTCCAGATTGGGTACCAATTGTTGACCCACACCCACTTGGATCGACTCCAGAATGGATGGAAAGAATGAGCCAAGCCTCTATCAAAGGTTGCGAGTTGCGAAACGGATTGCTGAGATCGGCTGAGATCCACTCTCAGGAAGGGCACTAAGAACCCTGTCCACTAACAAACCCAATGGTCCAAAGGGCTCCGGAACGTCAGGTTCACAATTGGACGTGGATAGCTGGCTTCCTCAAAAAGGAAAGGTCTAAAGTCTTCCAAAACTGAGAGGCGTCGTCTTCCAAAACTCGCATGCCCCAAGCCAATCGACTGGATCTGACCGTTTCCCATTTTTTGGTTCCCTTTTTTAGTGGCCCCAAAAGGGGATCACATTGTTTTTTGTCCAAACTGGCTCCGAAATCCCGATCAGCTTCCGTCTCCCGCAAAAAAGGATTAACAAGGGAATTGCGGGAGGGGCGGGGAGGAAGGAACACGACCCTGGAGATCTCCAATCATGTCGACCCATTTTCCCTATGGTTGAACTACTGGATAAACTCTTGCTTGCCATTGGGCAACCGATCTTTAGACTTTAACTTTTGGGTTGAAGTCAAGGGGTTTTCCAATCTACCCCCCAAAAACACCGAGAAAACCAAAAAAACATGAAGCAACCAAACTCGTTCTGTGAGGGGCGACCTAGCTTTGGCCTCGGGTTAGTTTCGGGTCCAAGAAGAAACCCCCGGGGCAGGCCCCGAGCTGGCCGCCGCCAAGCCCCAGGGCTTCCGACGCTCGGCTGAGCCGTGAGTTGAATTGAGCGGGGGGGCTGTGACGAATCGGAATCGGAGCCCACAGTCTGGGGTCATTCTTGGTTCCCAGGCCTTATCTTTAGAGTGCATCATGGGCTACTTCAGATGGGGTCTCTTTGGCCTGGATTTTTCGGGTCGAGATTCAAGTGATTTAAGGCTTAGCTTTTTGGGGTCTCTTCAGCTAAGGCTTAGCTTTTCAGATCCTTTTGGTGTTTAGTGGTAGTTTCCATTTCACCCACTAAAAGTTAGTCACCTTTAGCGGGGGATCTGGGGGCAGCCCAGTATTTGTTGACGGTTTCTAGGGGGTATCAAAGTCAGAAACTGGGGTTGCTTCCCCTCCAGCTATCACTTGAGGAGTGACTTCGACAATGGTAAAACAGACTGGGCCAGCAGTCCGGGGAGTGGTTCTCTTCTTCTTTCATATGTTGAAGGGGGACAAGCAACATGTAGTGAAACCGTACCTTGGTTAGACCTTCACCTTGAGGCCTCGAGGAGGTTCTCTTGAAGCTGTCTGTTTGATTTTGACCCCTTTGTAATTCTTGGCTCTTGCCACTCTTGGCAACCAGGAATCGGAATGGGAGGTAAAGCCAGGTACCTGAACCGTCAAGTTTCCCTTAAAGATGGGTGACTGCCCCGAAATTATCGGGTGAATTCCCTTTCTGTTTCACAGTTTGAAGGGTGCAGGTACAACTTCCTGGCTATTATTTTCCGATTCGGGGGTATGATGAGCTCACCCATTCGGGGGTATGATGATTCAGTCCAGCTTTGGAAATTATAGTACAGTTTGCAAATCCTTGCTTGGGCTACGAAATGTGGCTTTGGATTGGCCCATACTCCAACACCCAAGCTTGCCCTTCGAATCTGCCCAGATGCTCGACGGGGTGTGCAATGCACACCCCGGCCCTGCGCATTGCACACCCCGTGACTTGCATACGAAATTGTGGGGTGTCAGGGGTCCTCGCTGATTTTTTGGGGGGTGTCGCTAGCACGCCCCGGAGACTCAAGGCTTCTGCTTTGCGCACTGCAACCTGCAATGACGATAAATCCTTGCACGCAGCACGGCCGAATCTGCAATTTTGCTGGTGCTCCCATGCGCTAACTGCTGAAGACCCGCCTGCGTCATTGACATAGCATTGGAGGGCTTCATCAAAAAGCTGGGTCAGTTTTTGATGGTTCGCGTTTCCAAATGCACTGGAGTATGCATTTCATTCTTCTCACTTTCCCGCAGCCGCGATTTTTGGTGCAAGGCAATTGCTAGACAAAGACAACGCGAACCAGCCCAATGGCTGCTCGGCGTTGTCAAGCGCAAACCACCCAAGCTCGTTCAAAACGCCACATGGCAAGGACACTATAAGCGCATTCTGGTCGGCCAAACTGGCCGCCTCGCAGCTTGCAACCGCTTTGCTGGCATTTGGATGCAACCACTGCACCTACCGCGTGAACAAAAGGGCGCCAGTTGCAGATGGCTCTTTGCGAGAACTGTGACGGGCCAGGCTCAGACACTCAGGGGCTCGCTTTCCAGCTCAGGGCTGGGGAAACGGAAGAGAGGCCTCAAGCAAGGAAGCAGACATGAGAATTTGCGTGCTCACAAACAGTTCGAAACATGAGCCGGCAAGCGCTTCTGCTTCTTTCTCGCAGCAGGCATCACGATGGTTTCGAAAAGGTTCCGAGCAAGGCGCTTGCGCTTGGGAAGAGTCCAAGCGAGACCTCAAGAGTAAAGCCGGCGTTAGGCGCCAATGACAGTTGCAGCCATGGAATGGAATTCCCCGCCTTTGCGGGCAATGTCGTTGCCGAATTCGTCCATACTTGCTTGAGTAATTATGACGTATGGTTGCTTTGACAACTGGAGAGAGCTTCTGCAAAGCAGGTGTGAACATGAATAAACTCTTGTGGGTTTTGAAGGGTTTCCAAACAAGAGAATAAATTCTTTGGGGAACAAAAACCACACCGTGCAGGATTTGTACCACAGCAAAAACGGCAGGCACGATGCATTTACGGGCTCTGGAGGCTGTCGGCACACGGTGAATCATCTTGCGGCTGATGCTGGCAAGTCCCATGGTTGACATTGGCAGCTCTAAAGACGAATAATGCTTTTCTGGCTTACCCTAAGTGGAGCCCTTGGACCTGCAACTTGAGGCTACGCAGCTTTCTGCAAAGCAGTGACAGGTTCGCGAAATCAAGCTGGCGCAGCCACTTTGAGCCATTTCTTGTTTGCAACCCGAGCACCGGATTCCAATTCCGTCGGATTGAGCGTGAAAGGGGGTGTCGAAACTCTGAGATTTGACGCCCCGAGCGTCGGATTCCGTCGGTTTCCGTCGGTTTCCGTCGCATTGAACGTCAAGGGGTGTCGAAACTAAGAGATTTGACGCCCCGAGCGTCGGATTCCGTCGGATTCCGTCGGTTTCCGTCGGATTGAACGTCAAGGGGGTGTCGAAACTAAGAGATTTGACGCCCCGAGCGTCGGATTCTGTCGGATTGGGCGTCGGATTCCTTTAACCAATATTGGGACATCGATTGCTTCAGGTCTGTTTTGGTTTTGGAGCCTGGGTTCTTCTCACCTTCAACATGCCGGACCCCCTCGATGTTTACAGGCGCTCTTCCAACGGAAATTGCAACTTACAGGTTGGGCCATCACGCATGTTGATAGATACGGGCACACTGGGAAACCCTTTGAAACAAAGGGCAGTACAGTGAACACATCGTGCGTGGGCTGCATTTGCTCAAGCTGACAATTTACACTGCAATCGGTTCAGTTTTTTTTTCGGGAGTAAAGGCCGGAAAGGGCGCCGATTTCGCCATGCCACAATAAATTTCGTTTGCACACCTCTTGCCAGTTGTAAAAAAGGCAACCATATGTCACAGAGACAAAGCATGTGGGACGTCGAATTCAGCGGACTTGACAGGGCGACACGTACCTATCTGTCATTGACGGCTGCAACTGCATTTCCTGATCGAAACGCACTCGAGATTCAAGCGGGCGCCTAACGTCGGCTTTACTCTTGAGGTCTCGCTTGGACTCTTCCCAAGCGTAAGCGCCTTGCTCGGAACCTTTTCGAAACCATCGTGATGCCTGCTGCGAGAAAGAAGCAGAAGCGCTTGACGGCTCATGTTTCGAAATGTTTGTGAGCACGCAAATTCTCATGTCAGCTTCCTTGCTTGAGGCCTCTCTTCCGTTTCCCCAGCCCTGAGCTGGAAAGCGAGCCCCTGAGTGTCTGAGCCTGGCCCGTCACAGTTCTCGCAAAGAGCCATCTGCAACTGGCGCCCTTTTGTTCACGCAGTAGGGCGGTAGGTTGACGTAATGCGTTTTTCGAGAAAGGCGCAGAGGTTGCACGCAGAAGCTAGCAAGGCGTTAGCAAGCTGCGAGGCGGCCGGTTTGGCCGACCAAGATGCAGTCATCTCTGTCACCAGTGTCATGACCCTGCGTCGTGTTGCGCGTGCTTGGGTGGCTTGCGCTTGACAACGGCGTTTAGCTCTTGGGCTGGTTGGCTTGCCTTTGTTTAGCAATTTCCTTGCACCAAAAATTGTGGCTGCGGGAAAGTAAGAAGAATGAAATGCATACTCCAGTGTATTTGGAAACGCGAACCATCAAAAACTGACCCAGCTTTTTGATGAAGCCCGCAAATGCTATGTAAAGGACGCAGGAGTGTCTTCAGCAGTTAAAGCATGGAAGTACCAGCTCAATTGCAGATTCTATGCCCGGGCCGTGCTGCGTGCCATCGTGCGCGGCAGGGCTTGGCAAAAGCAACATGCTGGGAGGCTACCCTCGGCATCCTGGTGATGCCGAACAACATTAACAATGACCCCTGATGCAATGTGCAGGTGTGTAATGGGGTGCGGCCGGGATGTGTTTTGCACACACCCTCCTGCCACTGAGAAAAGTAAGCATGGCAAAGTGGAATCTCAGTGTGGCGCCCCGAATAATTCATTTGACGCCCCGCGACGCCCCGCGACACCCCGACGCCCCAAAATCGAATCGTGAGCGTCTGGGTGACTGAATTTAACCAGCACGAGCGGAGCTCTCCCGGAACTACTGTGGATGGTTGCGAAAACCGTTTTGCACCACCTAAGAAGCCCAACGGATTGATTCATTCCCCTTGTAAATGCCAACAAACAATGATTTCCCGTGGTTTCAAAGTGTTGCAGGATTCCGTCCATCAACAGTATTAGTATGTGTGTTGTCAAAACAAATATGAACAGAATCAGAACATGTGATTTCTTGTGTCCCCCAGTGGACCAAATTATACTTGTCTAGTATCAAAGCCACGGCTAGGGAAGCTCGATCTTCCAGGCCCCTAAGACCTTTGCCGCTGAGCCGAGGCAACTTGTACGGCCTCAACGAGGCGGGAAGAATTGGACAAAGCGGAGTGCCCACTGAAAGTCTTAAAGCCGCAGTGTATTTCAGTATTCATGTTCACTCCCTCAGCTCCTAGATCAAATTTTCAGGACCCGATTAGATGTGAACAACGATGATTTTTGGTCAATCCACTCAAGCGAAGTTGGTAACCCCGGCTACCACCAATGCCATGCTACATTTCCTTTCAGTCGGTTTCTGGCTCATTGCCTGAGCCACTTACCCAGCGAACTGATCGATCACTGCTTCAAGTGAGATGCTGGCCGATCCATAGACTCTGTGGTATGATTGGAGTCTCAGAAAATATGAATATATGTTCCGTTTTAAGGTTGACAACATCTGCAACAGCACCTTACTATATAGTACCTTGTTTGACCCCATAGTTGGCACAGATTGTGGGGTATCTCATCGCCTTTTGAAAGGGCAATGTTTGAATGGTTGCCAGATTCATTTCTTGTAGTAACATTCTCGGAAACCAGAACGGCATGGGCATGCTGGGATGGACATGCTTGAGAGTGTCGCCCCAGGCTTTCGCGCAGCAAGTCTAGACTAGTTTGGTTTGCGCCGGCATCCTAGTTGTGAAGTCAGGGTTGCTTTGAGCATCCCCTCAAAATGGAATTGATGGAGGGGAGATTTCCACCCCTGAAGATCTCCATTTATGTTTCGCCCCCAGTGAACGACCATCTTTAGAGGATAGTCCTGGGGGTCCGGGCTTCCTTTAGTATTGCCAACTCTACTTTAGTATTGCCAAGGCCGACTCTCAGATTCCCGGTACTTGCTTTAGTGTTGCCATTAGTATTGCCAAAGCCGACTCTGAGGTGTATTGCAATTTGACTTTAGCATTGCCAAGGCCCGTTTTTTCAGCAGCCCCCAAAAAAGGTTGGACACTGAGGACCCCAAAGCCGCGACATTCAAGAGTCTCAGGCCTTGTGGGCAACCCCCTTTCGAATGTTGCCCCTTACTTTTTGTGTAAAGAAGTTATCTTAAATTCATGGTTTGGGGACCACTTCACAAAAGGATTTTTTGTTCCTGGTGATCTTAAATTTGATGGTTTGGGCACCACTTCACAAAAGGAAATCCCGATGTTTTCCCGGATTTGTTTGCCCGTTTTTGTCTGACTTTCTTTCGACCAGTCGTTTTTGCCCGGATTTTTTCCGGCATTCATTTGAGGACCCCAAAACAGTCACAAGATCCTGAATTGCAAAAAACAGTTGCCACAATAGAGAGTACTATTAATAAAGGAGGTGTAACATCAGACGATGGTAGACCATTTTCACAATGGATTGGTGCGTCCTCCCCTAACCAGATTCTTATTTGGCTGCTCGCAGAAGGAAATGTCCTAAGGCTCGCCATGAGGGTCCCTGGGTACTTTGTGAGGATGTACTTGAGTCATACACCCAATCAGGGTATTCATATGGGGCCCCGGGTTTCAGTGGGTTTTAAGGTCTCTCCACCCCCACAGTAATGGATGGGGCTCATTGATCCCAGAGTGTCCTTTGGAACCTCATATTTGCGAATGTGAGGAAAAGAAACATGGAGTACCCTAAGGGTCATACCCTCCAATGCGCAGCCCTGGACCCTCGAATGAAGAGCCTCGGCTTCTCAAGGACCCTCAAAAACAACCACTTCGGAGGACACCAAAACCGTCGGGACCCTTAACGTACTTGAATACTTGGAGCCTTTGGCAGGGTTTCCTGAATTTCACAAGTGGCAGTTTCGTTTTAATGGACACCACAAGCAAATTACAGCGTTTTGAAGGAGACATCCAGTCACCCCTGTCTGGGATAGTCTCGGATAGTACTAAGCAGGGGTACACTAATGCGGGGTTAACAAGCCAGTCAAACCGCCAGGACTGTGACCTTTTCGTGCACTACAGCTTCCACGAGAAGGCGCTTGTCCTGGCAGGGTTCAACGGATGTTCGCCAACCTTGACCAGTTGTTCCTCCGGCTCTTTCCGGATGTGCCCCCCCCGCCCCAACCCCTCACCCTTTTGATGAGTGTCGGGCACCCCATCCCCATCCAACAGGGTTGTGGGATCAAGGGGTTTATCCCCACTTCTATGATACAAGGGAATCCCCTCTTTATATGGCGGGTTAGTCTTTGGGGTTCCGCCCTTTTTGTTGTAGAGAAGTGGATTCCATTCCCCACAGCCCATCCCCATCCAATCTCTACCCCAAGCCAAGAGTCACACCCAAGTGCACCGTAGCCCCCCCCGGGGAAAGGGAACCCCAAAGGCAGTTGCGCAAGTGGCTGAACTGGGCGCCAAGCATTTAAAGCGCGTCTCGTTTCCCAATACGAAACTAAACGGGCATGAGAATTGAGTGATTTTCCACTGTTTAGCCCACAGGGTCCCGCGGTACTCCGTATTTGTGTGGTTTTGGGTTTAGTGTTCAGTTCAAGGGAACGCGGCAAATCCAGATTCCTCGAATCTATGTAGCTTCCAGTTAAACGTGTTGAAACAAGGGATTGGATGGCCTCGTGATGAAATGTTACAGGCATTTGGGTGTCAACTTGTTTTCGATGGTAGCCTTTTTGGGGAGTGACTTAAAACCTGGAAATGGGAACGGTGTCTGCAAATATGGGAACCCCAAAATATGGTTGGATGGCCTTTGAAGGTGCACCATGTTTGTTTGGTTCCCACATTTGGATTTCCAAATTTGAGTTTAGGAGGCTTATGGCGCTTATATATATATATATATCTATGTATATATGTATACAACTTGACTCAGGGGTATGTGACACCTATCCCGATGGCTTTTGGACTTCCCTTTAGTTGAAAATACAGGCACCTGAGTGCCATAGTATTATCTTGCTGGTGCTCAGTAGGGAGTGATGGGTTTGGGAATGAACCGGAAGAGGATTCCCTTGAAGGAACCCTGCTGATAACCAGCAAGTGATTGAAATATTTATGTTCGCGCTGCATATTTACCCACCCCCAACCACCCTAAAACCCCAAACACGCGTGCCCTAAATCCACCTTGAGCCACTCTTAATTGGATCGGAAACAATTCCCACAAACGTCGGAAACAAATCCCGGAAAAAAGAACACTTGGTTGACCCCCTTTTGCAAGTAATCCTTCAAGATATTCTCCGTCATTGTTTAAGGGTCAGCTACCCCTCTAGTAGGTAGCTAGCCATGTTCGGCACAGGGCTATGAATTTTCAATAGGGAGCCACCTCAAAAGTGGACATAAATACCCCGACATATCCACCGGTGGGTCCCCAAATAAAAGTTTCATCTAAATCGATCCCTGCCCTCCCGTAGTAGGCAACCATCCGCATACAGGCTGGTTCCCTGTGCCTACTACCGAGAAAACGGATCCAATATCCAGGATACATCCCAAACATATCCGTGGGTCCCTAGTTCAAGCTCGTACATGGTCCTTTAGCTTTTCGGGCTGGTTCCCTTTACCTACCAAAACCGGTAAATCTCACTCCCCGAGTTTTGGACTTGATGTTTTTTGGGGTGGGACCGTTTTGGTCGTTCGCACAGCAAGATTAGTGTTTTTTAGCCAATCTGCTTGATCGGAAGTGCTTCCGGTTACCTGTTGGTAACCAGCTTGGTTATCGACAATATTGGTAAATGGCCGGTGGTTCCCAGAACCACAACAAAGGCTACACAATAGAGGGCAGTGAGATTGAAAAGGCAGAACTGAGCTTGGTCCGGAAAAAATGGCAACCACGGGCCAGTTACCTGCTATATAGGTACCCACGAAGCGCTGGGAGAGGGTACCTAGCTATGTACCCTTGGGTTTTTATATCGGCAAGCCGTCGGTTAAGCCCGGGAAACGGATTCGCGTGCATGCGCCAAGTACTTGGATGTTCGATTCGCCAAGTTCGCAAGTGGTTTGCCCGCCACTTGGGGCGGGGACTCAAAAGTGGCTGTTCTACCCGCAGGTTTTCACCGTTAGAACTTACTAGCTTGGCGAGTCGAAGAGTCAAGCAGGGAACCAAAGCCACAAACCGCAGTTTTTTTGGACTGCAAGGGACCCTTTGGGATACCAAAGCCGGTTTGGATTCCTGTGGATGCGCTTAGGGTACTACCCACTTAGTCCCCCTGTGAAGGTTGGGTTCACCTTGACCTTGTTAGGGGCTGCAAAGAGCGAAAAGTGGCTGTCCTCAGATCCCCTGCTACGAGTTTAACTTTTAGTGGGTTGAATTGAAAAAGAAAATAAAACAAACGCCGCTGGATGAAAAACACTGGGTTTTCCCGCAAAGTGCAAAAAGAAGGTCACCTTCAGGGCTAGCCAGGAATGGACACCCAACCACTAAACCAACCAACCATGTGCTAAAAGGGCGGGGTTGAGTCTGAACAAGTGAAAAGTACATGGTGCTAAGCGCCTGGTTGATTAATAGGGGGGTGTCCCTTTTCATGGGGATGTCCAGCACTTTTGGAGGGAACACCCTAATAACGGGACGGGTTCATGAACCCTGGGTCAACATTAAGCACCTCAAGTCAGGTGTCAGGACTTTAACTTTTTGCCAACTAATGGGTTTTCCATCAAACCACTACAAGTTAAACTTTTAGCAGGAGAGCAGAAAGCCACCACGTTTTGGTGGGTTAAATTCGGAAACCTTACCACGAAAAGCCAACCTAGGTTTGCCAGTAGTGCCCTTTTACCGTTTCTTTTTTTGGGGGAGGGTTCCCCTGAAATAGACTACAGAAAAAACAAGTTGGTACCAACTTATTCTAACCTCTCAAATCTGGAGGACCAACCATTCTGAACCCAGGGATCCTTCTTTCTAGAACACCTCGGGAAACGGATCCGGTTTTTGCAAGGAACCGATGGTTGAAAAGAATGAAAAAGCACCTCAAGTCGGGTGGGTTGTCCAGTCCAGGCTCCAGCTTCGGAGCTGCTGCTGAACTCCTCCCTCGCCCTGGCAGAAGGCTACCACCGCCTCTGGCGCCACAGCGTGGAGTGGGGGCCCTCGAGCGGCTCGGACTCGGACGCCGGTTCCCGCGCGGGGCGGACCAGTTGCTAGGTCCCCCAGTAGTGCCCAGTAGTGCCAACTTTGACCGTTTCTTTCTTGGGGGGAGGGTTCCCCTACTGAGATAGACTACAGAACAAAAGGAGTTGGTACCAACTTATGCCAACCTCTCAAATCTGGAGGACCTAGTTTTAAAGCGCGGCGGCAACAAAAAGAACAACGAACGCTTCCGCAACAGGACATGGGACACGAGTTCTGTGATTTGTTCGTTGTTTCCGGGTCAATGGGTTTCTCCTTCTTAAGTGGACCTGGATTGACTAGACAATGTTCAAGCTGTTTGTATACCACGAAATTGTTCAAACCCAAAACGGTGAAACAAGTCCAAAGGGACAGTGAGAAATGCTTCCGAGAACTCCAGATGCGAATAGACAAGCGCCGCACTTTGGTCGTTTCGATCTTTTCCCATGATTTTACTATTGTCAAAGTCATGGTAGAATACCTCCGGAAACAAGCACAATGCTTCTGACTTTCACCTCCATAAACCGTCCTATTCGCCCATTGGTGTTCCTGACACATTCCCCTGGTTACCTACTATAGTGGCAACTGGAAGCACCGGGTATGGGTACTAGAACCACTTGACTGACGTACCGACTTGATCGTCCCTTTGTGGGGGATTCCCTTGTTAGCCAGGGTTGGACGAAACATTGATCTAAAGAAACACACGCTTGCCACCTTCAACGGTCAACGGAAAGTTGGCTGCTTAGACATGCTCGGGCGTTCACCTGGCCCCATCTGTCCACCATTGTCAAAGTCCCGCCCTAAGTGGTGAATAACTCGCCACGCTTGTTGTTGCAGGCGGACAGTTGGTTATTATTTGTTTGGTGGGTCAGTTGCTCACCAACTCGTGTTGTTTTCACGGGGTCAGGTGCACATCGACCTGTCTGAGTTACTCACTATTCATGAAGGGGGTCAAATCCGAAGAAGAACCAATGTTTTCAGCGCTACCTTTGTGTTCGCTGTGTTTATATATAGTTCGTCTATGTTTGTCTTCTAGTTGCTTAAGCACGTTGTATTATGATTTTCCCCTTGTTGGTTTTATAGGAGCCTATCACTGCTGGACAGGCGGCGAAAGAGCACATGAAGGTCATGGGCTCCTCTTTGATACCAGAAACGAACCGAGCTACTAGGACCAGTTGACCAGCACTCCTTTTCCGTCTTGGGACGCGCGTCGCTTTAAATTCAAGCAAACAAAAAAGCGGTGCCTTTCCAGGGAAATCACAGGGATTTTGCGTGTTTTGGTGGTCTTTGGTGGGACCAAAGCGCCCCGTAGACCTTTTTGGAAACAAATGGCTCGTGATTTGTTTTTTTTTTGGGGGGGGTGTCCTCTTTTTTGGTGGTTTAAAAGGAAATCCAAAGGAACCACCATGTTTTGGGATCCCCAAAAAACAAAACGCACCCAAGCCGTTTTTGCATTCAACCCGGTTAGACCTTTTGTTTGGGATGAAGAGCAACCGCTAGGTACGACTCCAACGCGACCGCGGAGTCGGTTTCAGCATCTTGGCGCTGGCACCAACAGACTTCAGATGCATATGAATCACATACTGGTGATGGACGACATGTTGCACCATCTAAGACACTCTGGAATGATGATTTCCCCTGTAAATACCGATAATTAATGGATTTCCCGTGATTTCACTGTGGTGAAGGAAACGTCCATCCACAGTATGGGTGCTTTTCTGTGTGCTTCTTTTTCTGGCTAGCCTTTCTTTTATTGTCTGACAGGGGAACGCACAAACGGCGCGTGTCATCTTCCCCTATGAGACATCCCCATATGGGTCTGTCTCAAACTTGCGGGGCCCGTAAAACGAGTGGTCCACCTCAAGCTTCCCTTGAAAACAACCTCAAAAAGCGGTAGGCTCAAAAGATGAGACCTGCAAGTTGCTGCTTAGTTGTCCTTTGGTTTTCCAACAAAAAACGACTTACACATGGTACCCTCAGAATAAGTCGAGCCATATGGCTGCGGCTCAAAAGATAAGGCATGGATCAAGGGTCCGGGCCCACACATGATCCATACCACGATCCATACCCCCGATCCATACCCCTGATCCATACCTTGTTAAGCCTTACGATCCATACCATTGATCCATACCCTTGATCTATGTCTTGTTCTTTCCTTCTTTTTGCATGTGTGAGATTTGTCGGAAGCAAGGTATCCTCCAAGCAGGAAACTTCGCAACTTTGGCCAGCCACCCAAGAGGAACACCCTTAATTTTGAGATATCCTGCCGGCCTGTGCATTCCAGACCAAGCAATTTGCACCGGTGCATTTGTGGGGTCTTCCATTGTGATAAGGACTCCTTCTGCAAACCCGTGTAATCCACTCAATGGATTGAGTTGAGGGCTCACTTGGAAGGAGCACTTTTGGTGGGAGAGTCGGGCAGGCAAACCATTTGCTAGGCCTTTATGTTTAGAGGCAGCTTGCCATTTCTTGGATGGTGTCAAGCAGACGAGGTGAGTCGGAAGTCTCATTTTCCAGTGTTAGAGACAAATCTCGCCATGTTTCGCTGCCTTCTGGCTGGATCAGGGAGCCGCTCGAAGGCGCCATTGCCGCCAAAGGAGCTCAAGGTTTCGAGCGTTCCGCGCGTCTGAGCCAAACGGAGTACAAGGTGCAGACTCCCAGCGGGGCCTTGGATCTCGAAGTACGCGCGTGGCTTGCTCGAGCCGTGGTTGGTGGAGAAGGTTGTCCTCGATGTTCGCAGACGTCAGAGAAAGACATCTCGCAGCAGAACCCGTTCGAGCTTTACGTGCCGGAGTCAGAGAAACCTTGCTAGCAGATATCTCTTAGAAAAGTAGAGCGAAAATAGGGTAGAGCAAAAATGCAGCGTTTGCTTTGAAATGCCGCATATTATGTGGTCAAAAGACGAGTTCCTTTACTTGGGGTTAGGGATGGTCATCCGATTCCTAAGCCCAGTTCTTCCAGGTGTTTCGCCACTATTGTGAACCAGGGGAATCCATAGATAAACCTAGGGCGAAGGATCCCTGGATACCTATAGTAACACGTCAAGCACTGGAAAGGCAACCATGCCGCAATCGGCCGAACAAAGGGAGTTTTGACCCTGGCTTTGCCGGGTGTGCCTGCAGGCAGAGGCCCGACATGAAATCCGGGTTGTATAAGGCCTGGAACAACTCGGTTTGGTTTCCACCTTTTCCCGATGAGGCGTTGTTGGGGGTGTTGTTTACGGGCATAGGTTCGGCCAAAAATTCCTTGTTTGTCTGTGGTCGATTGGCAGGGACGTTGGGGGCTTAAGTTTCAACAAAAAGCAACAGACGGGGCACTCAGTTTGCCATCTCTTTCATCGCGTAGTTGTTCACCGGGGCTCGTTGAATTTGAAGGCGGCTCTTTGCCAGCTTATTGCCTTGTGTGAATCATTGCCGAACGTCAGGTGCCTTTTCAACCTTTCGCCTTCTTGATTTCCCATGATGTTCCCTTTCAGCCATGTCAATGTCTATCCCTGGCAAAACCAGGTAATTCCGAGGGGAAAACCGGGCTCATGGAAGGAGACGGGCGACCAGCCCGTCCGAAGGTTGGACGCTGGGTTACAGGCAGCGGCTAAGCGAATCGCATGGTTTGGGGCTTGGCTGCGCAGCGGTTTGGTCACCGATTGGAAATGGGTAATTCTAGGGGTTGACTCCTTTTCAATTCTTTTCAGCCTGACTCCTTTTCCATTCTTTCCGAAATAACTTCCGAAACTGTTTCATTGTGTGGTTTTCTAGGGGTTGGTTCCAATTCCATTCTTCTCAGCCCTGGTTCTTGTCCAAAACGCAGATCCGTCTCCCCAGGGCTTTATTCTCGGTGGTTTTTCTAGGAAAGCTTCGGATCCCTGGGGTAAGAATAAGGACACGGAAGCTACCCCTATGGCCAATGTTGATTGAGTCCCCCCCGCGGATGTCTGGGGAACAGAGGTTTGGAAGCCCATATTTGTCGAGGAGATACCTTCTCCAAAAGTGTTCCCCTCTCAGTTGGCCTCATCAGGGTGTGTCCTTTTGCTGGGGAACCCGGGTTTGGGCTTACTTTAAAGGCGAGCCAAAAGGAAACCAACCATTTTGGGGAACCTCTGTTTGGAGAAACACCCCGTTGCCTAGTATACCCACTAAAATGATCCAAACCTCAAAAGTAGAAGGTCGGGCTCATGAAGTGAGTAGGTGCCACTGAGGTACACTCATGCCCAGCCGCAACAAATCCCCGTGTGGCTGGAAACGTTTCTTGACGGCTTCGGACGGGGGCGACGGGGGAGGGGGTCGAAGGGTTTGCCTCGATTTGCTTAAGAATATGTTTATTATTTTTTGTTGTTTTCCCTTGTTGGTCGTAAAAGGAATTCATCACTACTGCAAATATTTGTTTTTTTTTCCTGGGGCCTTAACCACGTGGAAGTTTGGTTTGCTTCTTTGGGGCAGGGATATCCTGGATCGTGTGGCTCTCCTGGCCCAGGTGGATGTGGGCCCTCTGCCTGCGAAGGCCTCCGTGTTTTCATGGCTTGTGACAAAGCCTCGGCGTGGCGTTTCTTCGGTGCATTTCGCCAAGGGATGTTAGGACTTTAGCTTTTGGCCAACGAAGGGGTTTTCCGTATTAAACCACGAAAATTTAAACACTTTTAGCAGGGGAGCAGAAAGCAACCAAGGTACAACTTCGAAAGCATGGGAAACCTGCAGAATTTCGTCCACCCACAGTTGGTAGGAGTGGCAACTCTGATACCTGTCAGCACCGGTTAAGCTGGAACCAAATGGCTCCATCGCCCAGACACTGGGGCCATTCGCTGAATCCATGGCCATCGGGGTTCACACTCAACTTTATTTTAGAATTATTATTATCATCACTATTACTATTACTATGTTATTATTATTATCATTATTGTTATGTGTTCCCCTTGTCGGTTTTACAGGGAATCTGTCACTTCTGATGTTTGTTTGTTTTTAGTGTGGCAAGCTGTTGCCTGCCAACTGGCAAATGGGATCCACCGGGAATCCACGTCGATCTCTTCCATTTGCCCCATGGAGTTCCAACTCCACCCATTTGCCACGGAGGCCCTAGAGCTGGACGGTCCACTGCCGCACCTCCATGCAACGCTGCTGCGGAGGCGCTTCGGGCTCGGGCTCGGGCGCCTTTTCTCCGGACCGGCGCTGAAGGTGGCATTTTGGTCTGGTGTTTCAGGGAATCTGGGAGTACGGCTTTGTTGGTATCGTTCCTTGGTGGCTACCAGCCATCCCCTTAGCTTTTCAGCCTTTTCCGACTAAAAGTTGAACTTTTAGCGGGGGATCTGAGACCTGCCAAGGTTCAACAGGTCCTGATTTCGGGGGTGTCGTTGTTGAGGATGCCCCTGTCTTGGCGGTATTTAAGCGGTGAGCCAAGAGGAAAACCACCGTTTCGGGGGGGGGGGGTCCCTAAAACAAGCACACCCATGTATCAATGGAATCATGTTCACATTTGTTTTGCAGAGGCCTGCAAGGCACATGGCGGGTTCCCAGGTTTTAATAGAAAGCCTTCCAAACGCGTGGTATCATTCTGTGGGGAACTTCACCTGGAAATGGTCACTCATATGGGGGTTGATCAATCTTCCTGGCCCCCAAGTCCCCAAATGGCCATAGGCAACGGGGAAAATTCGTCTTTCTTGGCGGTTTCCCGAATGGTGTTCCATGCATCACGTCGGAAGCATTGTACTGTGAGTGGACAAGATCCTGCACCACCTGCATCCATTAAAAAGCGCCGTTTGTTGGTATTTACAGCCGAATCATCAGAAACGGGTTTTCGAACGGATTTCGTCCATCCGTATCAAAGTTGCGATTCCCATTTGGCCGATCCGAAGCCATGCACCTCCGGACTCGCCTCACCAAAGGCTAAGGAACAGGCCTGGCAACGTGTATTTCATCAACCCAAATCGGTCCCTCTACCTACGCATCTCTACCTCTGCCTACCCACCTCTACCCACCCACCTCCCACAGTCCACGTCTACCTGCCCACCCTTTCAACAGGGGACCACAAGCATAGGTGTCCTTTTGATCGGTTGGTTTGGTTGTTTAGATTGGTGTTATGCCCCATGTACCAGGGAAAACCATCTATGTTACCAAAAGGTCGTCACCCATTAGGTTGTTTGCCACTGGCTTCTCAGTGTTTGCCAGTTGTGGGTGACCCTTCGGCATGTTTACCAAGCTTGACTGATGGTTTTCCCTATGGTCGCAAACCGAAGGGGAAGTGGAGCCAAGAATACAACAGCAGATCTTAGTTTGCAATCCATTCACCCCGTATGTTTGTGGCAAAAGACAATGACTGCATAGCTCCTGAACGCTCAAGCTACTTCAAGCCTGAACATCATGAACATAGACCCACCTTTCAGCATGAACCTTGGTCAACTAGGGAAACACAATGACATCCATCTGTGGAATCTTCATAGACCTAATTGTGGTTGCAACCGGAGTCACTAACCATATTTCACACCTGCGTCACCGCCCAGCGGAAAACCCCCAAACAGTCCTCCCAAACACAATTGACTGAAATAGATCAAACTTGGAGTTGTGTTTGGGGGGAATCAACCACTACGCGGTCGAAATAAGTTTTCCCATTTCAGCCACTGAATCAAAGTTGAAATTGTCAGGTATGTCTTTCAGAGGTAGTCAGGTTTAGCACCTACATACACTTGCCGCCTGTGTGGTATAGAATGCATTACATGGAGCCGATATTGTGATATACTGTAAGCGTCTCAGGCAGTATGTAACCCTTATGTAAGCGGTGTATTCCCTTGCTGCCTTCTGGACTTACATCTGAAAATGCCGCATCATCGGACGCCCTCAGGATGCGAAGGGGTAAAACCGGAGAAACCTAACAGACAACATAGAGTGATACACATGATGCTGAAGAGAAACAGTATGACAGCATCCAGTGCTGAACCTTGTCAAGAAAGCATATTTGGTCAGAGGTAAAGGAACCCATGCCCAGGCGGCTTGTTCAACACCTAAGTTTTATGTGGGAAAACGGTGTTGCATCTTCCCGCTTGGATGCCTGCAACAAGTACGTTTGCTGAGCATGTAGCGATCAGCCCCCCCGGACCTTCGTAGGAGAACAGCTCTTGTCGACCAGTGGCCTGCCAGAAAGGAAAAGGCGAGGACAAGGTGAACTCTAGTAAAATCAAGGGTCACATTCTCAGAGCCATAGTAAGGGCGAGCAATGGGAAGTCACGGCCCTAAATGGTCATCAATGGCTCCCAATCATAGTCCCCAATCGCTACTATTGGTTTGCAATGGCTCGTGGATCCAAATCAGTCTCTGAGGTAGCCAGTGGGTTCCCATCAAGGCGTCCAGGTCTTGTTTCACCATCCGAATCATTCGCGGGCTTCTGAACGGTGCGAACGGAATTTGCACGCATCCACAATATATACGATTTGCCTTTCTGAGCACAGTGGTTTTGGTTTCACCAGAGCTCCCGTTGAACAAAAACCAACTGAACACTTCTCGCGAGAGATCGGGCGATGGATCTCGGGTTGGGAAGAACTCGCCGGCGTCGCATAGGAGCGCGGTGGTGATGGTGCAGCAGCATCAAGAGCTGCCGCCGGAGGAGGCCGGTTGATCGACTCACCTAGATGTGTCATGCTCAGAAGACCGGTTCCTTAGGTGAAGAGTCAACCTGAAATGACCCTAGGTCCCCCAGTAGTGCCCTGATTCTAAACGCTCGACTGGAGGACCTAGGACCAGTTGGCTTCCTTTGAGTAAATAGCAGATATCCAAGACCTTGCAACGGATTGAACACCAAAAGAACAATGGCAGAAGTTAGCGGCTTGCCCAGTACCGACTGGATCGTCCCCTTACAAGAGAGTCCTCTAGGGAGTAAAGGTCATTTTTGGGTCGACCCCGTTCTATGCTAAAAACAGGCGCAGCGGAGCCATTTGGGTGTGCCCTTTCTTGGGGCAACTGCCCAGAATGAGTGGGTTTCCTTTTGGCTTTCCTTTGAAGCCGTCAAGCAATTAAACAACAACATACATTCACCGGTTTTCGGTAACCCGTTTTCCGACTCGTGGGGCGGAAGGTAAAAAACAAGAGCCATCCGTTGAGGAGCCTTCAGAAACCAAAGCGACGTGTCCAAGAGCGTTGTTCAAATTGCGTTTGAGCCACCAACTAACCACCCCCTAGAAAAGTCTGCTCAACTCACTCCGCAAGTTTCTTGACCTACATTTTTTGGAAGACCATTTGAGAAGTGCACCGAAAAGACTTCGGACCAACAAAAAGGGGATGGCCCAAGCTCGGTAAGGCGCATCCCTAGGAGCCCTGCCTTTTGCTTAACCCCGGTGGGTGGTTAGTAAGCCTGGTTATCATCCACTTAGGAGACTTATCACCATGGCAAGTGGGTTATAATCTAAGGGTTTTTGTATTACACCCTGGGAATACACCCACTGGGTATTGACCCCATTTTGGCACATTTTTGAACCATTCTGGGTCAATTCCCAAGGGTGTACTCTCAGGGTGTAGTACAAAAAGCTTCAGATACATGATACAACCGTGGTTGTTACCGACTTACTAAGTGCCCTGCCCCTTTAAGTGGGCTCCAGGCTTGGCTTGTCTCTTAGATGTTGAACCGAACTCGACGTGGCGAACCCACCAAAACGAATCGACCGGATCGATCTGACCTTGTGGTTTTCCCTGTTTGGTCCAGTTTCTGTGATGGCCCCAACAGGTGATCACCGGGCTTTTCCAGGTCCAAACTGGGCAATCTAGCAGCACTTGAGTTTGACTGAACTGGGTGTTTTGCCCCCCCTCAGCAGCAGCCCAGGTACCTGCGCAAGGCTCAAGAGGTTGTCAACTGGGTGCCCTTTGCGAACTGACTTCCTGGGCTCCAGAACATCACCCGCTGCCAGGGTGAACCATCGTTGTTGGGAAACACTTTGCATGTTGCTTATTGTGGTTGAGTGGTTGAATCCCCACTGAACTGCTAAACACTGTTTTTGCTCCCCTTCCAACGTCAACCAAGGAACCGCGTTTGTTGGTTGCCGAGTTCCGTTTCGGACTTTGGTCACTTTGGGGGATTGGTTGCCATTTTAGTGGCTTGCACCAAGAAAGTTTGGGGTCGCTTTTCGTTGGCCAATCTACTCGATCACAAGCGAGAAAATCCACAGGGTTCTAAGTCAAACGTCAATCCATATTCAGATGTTGGTTTCCCTCGTGGGATTCGACTAGTTCTGGATTCAGACGGAGGATCTCCCCATGAAAACCCTCCCACCGGAGTAGAGATTGGTTCCCCCCACCTCCCCCCACCTCCCCCCACCTCCCCCCACCTCCCCCCACCTCCCCCCACCTCCCCCCACCTCCCCCCACCTCTCCCCACCTCCCCCCACCTCCCCCCACCTCCCCCCACCTCCCTTCCCCCCACCTCGAACTCAACTTAGGTGGTGCAAAGCTCACTGCCCTTGGTGGTCACCCTAAAGGACCTGGACTTCTACTCAGGCGGTTTCGGGTGCTACGTGTTGCCGACCTCGACATCCTACATGGGACCTCTCTTTTTTTCCCAGTGGATCCCAGGCAAGGTAATAAAGTAGGTGTCCAAGAACAACATTCTCCTGGCTTTGTGGCAAGCCCTTGGTTACCTCAGGTAAATGGATCCAGGGGTTTCAGCTCGCCCTGGTTTTTTGGGGGTGCGGGATTGAAATCCGATCCGTGAGCTGGAATTCGAGATAATTTTGGCCGTGGTTTATAGGCAAGAGGAAGACATTGGCTTAAACAAATCATGGCTATGGCTTATAGGCTGAATCAAACTTATGGTTCAAAAACCTTGGACCACACCAGGGAACCATGCAGTATAACAGCTCAAGCCAGTTGTTTGCATTTTTGCTCCGAAAACCATGACGAAGCCATGGCGGAGATCATTCCGCTACGGGTCCTCTCGTATTCCCTTTCCAACCATGGTTTGCGAGACGGTGGATTTCCTGTTGGTTCCCTTTACAAGCACACACAATAAGTACCCAGGAAGAGAGAGAGGGAGAGACCCACAACAAATGTACGTCTTTCGACAAAAGCAAAGGGGCAGTTTCTGGATACAGGCTTTGCACAAAAACTTATGCCAGTAGTGTCCCGGTCGTTTGGAAAATGAAGCTTTAGATTAGTCTGTGACTTGATCGTGCAATGATGCCAGCTCATGCTCCGCAAGGCCCAGAGTTGAACCCGAAAGCAATGACCAGGGATCATGGTTGCCTTGTGAAAGCGCCCGAGGTTGAACCCCGCAGCAGCCGAACGGCAGAAAATTGGTAGGGGCCCTCTTGTTTCCTGTTTTCAAAAATCGACCTTCTTCCTTAAGGGATTTTCATGCAACCAGGTACCTCCAGAAGATAATTTCCGTACGGGAACTCTTTGATCCAAATGCTAACATGGCATTGGAAGCTAGTCACTTCATGTTTATTCATTTCTTTTTGGGGGGGTGGGGTTACTGCGGTCTCGTTGCAGCCATTTGAGCCAGGCAGTTTTGTCCAGTTGAGTCATATTCAGAGCCAGTCAGACTTGAAGAGATGCCGCCAACAGAATGTTGTCACTCGGCGATAGATCAGCGGACCACTAAGATCAGTTTCTTGAATCATTGGTGGTCTGACTGAATGGTAAACAATCATAAGCGAGCTGCGGAAAATTATGTATGGGGTGTTCCTTGTGGCCCCCCTGCCAGAGCAAGTCTTGAGACCTTACAGGCCGCGCTTTGGCGGATGGCTCTTCACGGTTGTCCCGCCGATCTGCTTACCCGTAGGAATTTGAAAAACATGACTCTGATGACTTTGATGTTATGAAGTCTGTTTGAGTGTGGGATGCAGCACACACACACACATAAAACACGATCAACCAGCCAGAAGTCTGTGCCAAACAAAATCAGCATCTTCACCTTTGAAGCAAACAAAAACTAAAAACACATCCAGGCGGCGCACAAATTTTCAGCCTTCCGGGTTTCGGGGCTTTGGGCCTAGTCAGCCAACCACCTTGGGAGGGTCCTATTGCGGGTCTCAGCGGGTTCCGTGCCACGCACACGCCTCGGCATTCGCCATGGCGCTGCCCGAAGTGCTGGAAGAGGAGCTGGAGATCCTACGAGCGCTTTGGATCCCAATTGGATCCATCGATGTTCCGGACAACTCAGATGGCTGTGGTGCTCAAAACCGTTTTGGATAAACCATTTGGTTGGTAGGTGAACTCACCACCCATTTTAGAGCCTATTTTAATTAGTGGGGAATGGGATGTTCACTGGGTACGGCCTTTTGACCCATGGCCAGATGTCTGGGAGAGGGGTGCCTGCGTGCCTGCGTGCCTGCATGCCTCCATGTGTATCCCGTTTTTTTTTTTTGTGTGTGTGTGTTTTTGTGTCTCCCCGCGTCCCCATGTCCCTGTGTTTGTGTGTCCGTGTGCCTGAGTGTTTGCGTCTCTCTGCATCTCTTTGTGTCTCTCTGTGTCTCTCTGTGTTTGTCTGCGTCTATGTCTGGGTCTAGTTCTGGGTTCAGTCTGTGTCTGTGCCTGTGCCTGTGCCTGTGTCTGTGTCTTGTGTTTTGTAGTTGGCACCCTCTTCAGGTTGCTTTAAAGGGACGGCGGGACGGCAGTTCATTCAGGTGGTAGCCCTGGTCGCCGCTTGCTCTGTCGGTGGTTGCGTTGCGCTTCCAAGAGCACAGCAAAAGGGACACGGCAGTCCATGACCTCAAGGCCCAGGGGCTAGGGGCAGGTCTTCCAGGGGTGGATTCCCATTCTCTTCACCCATGGTTCTTTTGAAAAACCACCCACTTTCCCAGGGATTTGGCCATATTTGGCCTGTTCTTTGAGAAGGATCAGCTAGAGTTTGGGGAAGGTACAGCTCAAGTTTGGGGAAGCTTCGTTCCAAAGCCACGGCAACGGGTCACCTTGAACAGGAAGACGGAGATGAAAGCTATTGGGGCTGAAAAAGAACGCCGTTGGCAGCTTGGGGACGACGCGGAAGGGGGGCCTGGCAACTTTTCGGAAAATCTCTGGCAGCCCTAAAACAACACCTGTGATACCCTCGGCTTGTGGGAGCGGGACTTGAGACCCATGGACCAAAACCCCTGTGGAACATGGGAAGCTCAATGGAGCTCGTTTTGGGACGGCGGTTCTCCCCGTACATGGCAGAAAGGGCAATTGTTTAGGGATCCTGAACGGTTCATTGAGCAGTCTGATTCCTTACTCAGAATCCGTCGTGTTATATCCAGCACTAAATCACTGCGGTCTTCCTTTTGTCCTTAAAGGCCCTTTTGGGCCCAAAGGGTCCCTTGGTATCTCATATTTGCGGATTTCAGGAAAGAACCAAACCCAGAACCACACGTGTGGCTGGACGAAGTCTTGCACCAATTTGAAACGAGAAGCCATGGTTTGCTTGGTATGTGCAAAGGAGTCGTCAATCCAGGGTTTCTTGGGCGGTGCATTTTGTTTCGTCCATCCACGGTATGGAGTACCAAAGATATAGCCTTCACCCGGTTGTTGATTGGACACGTTTTACATGTTTGCTTATTGTGGCTTAGTGGTTGAAATCCAACCACTTGGCCGCTAAAATTTGAAGATGTTTGCTCCCCTTTCAACGTCGACCAAGCCAAAGATGTCGCCTTCCCCTCGTTGGAAGTTCGTGGCTTCGGGTTGGAAGCTAGGCCATCTATGGCGAAGAGCCTGTGCGGCGCCTTGAGCTGCATGGGATCCGGCCTGTCGGCTCAGCAGTGCCCTTTCTCACCAACTGTAGACAACAGGAACTGTAGAAATTATAGAACAATAGAAACCATAGTCAGTTTCTTTTAACATAGAAGAAAGAAACGGTACCAACTTATAAGCTCTCAGATCTGGAGGACCCAGTTAAGTTCCTCAAGGTGCGAGTGGTGCGGCAAGAGTTCTGAGTGGTCCCGAGGAAGTGCGGCCATGGACCTACTGTGGATGGACGAAATCTAATCGTGGGACACCAGGCTTTGCTTGGTATTTGCAGGGGCATCATTATTCCAGGGTTTCTTAGGTAGTGCAGGATTTCGTCTATCCACAGTATTGGACCCCCCCCCAATATGGGCTGGCAACCCCAGCTCAACCAAGGGTGAAGCTTCGGGGCTTGTTTTTGGATCTTGAAGAGACTGCCATGTGCTCCAAGAGGATCCAAAGCAGGCCTGAGGTTCGCTAAGCTCTTATAGGCCAAGTTTCTGTGTAGGGGTTGGTTGAGGCTCGGGTTGGGGGTTCATGCCGGTTTCGGTGCGCAGTGGCTGGCGGGTGTTGGGGCCGTGGGTTTGATGCTTCAAGGCCAAGGCCAAACAAAGCCTACGGCCCCTCCCAAGAAATCGATCGATCCGAGTTCCCGGGCCGATTGCCAAGAACTTGCTTCCCGGTTCGGTTCGGCCCTGGGCACTCCGGCACTCCCCTTTTTTTGACGGCCATTGGGTATCGGATATTTAGACAATCGCTTTTTGGTGGATATCACGGAGTTTTCGTTATTTTACGTTTCGCAGAGGGGTCAACAGCAACCTAGCTTTAGACTTGGTTTTCGGGTTTGCAGGAGAGTTTGGGTGACTTCTTGTCACGGGAAATGGGTAGAAATGATCGGTTGCCACTTGTGATACCAAGGCGCCCCCCCCCCCCCCGCAACGGCCATCAAATGGCTTTCTGAGTGACCTTATTGTGTCCTAAAATGGGGGGGGGGCATTTGATAGCCATTGGGTGTGGGGTTCAGAACCTCCTTGAACACAAAGTCACGATGTGAGTCAGCGATGCCACCAAAGAGGGCGAGTTTGCCAGCATGTCTAGTAAACCCAACTGTTTGTCGCCTTATATGTTAATGTCCTGGTCATTTGCATTGTCGTAAATGCTTACCCAAGACTTTTGCGGAAACTAAGGAAGCCTAGAGTCTTAGAGAAGATGGCCATCAGTTTGGCATTGGTCTCTAATATTTTTTTGTGAACAACCGTGCCCTTGCCTTTGAGTGGTCCGCACTTCACATCGCCTATTAAAGCGACAGCGTGTTGGCCGAGATTGGTGCAGCGGAAGACGGAAGAGGACCGCGGCAGATGGGCAGAGGGCTCAGGCTGCGTCTCTCGGAGTCTCTGGCGCAATCTCGTTGTGAAAGTATTCAACATCCCGAAGGGTCCCGACGATGTTTGCGTCCCTCCGAAGCAGGGCTGTGGGGAATGACCACTTCTGTGATACCACAGAAAGGGCTCCCCAAAGACTAGTTTGTTAGTATAAAGAAAAAATTGCTTGTATCACAGAAGTTGGGAGAAACCCTTGATCCCACAACCCTGCTCCGAAGTGGTTGTTTTGGGGGCCCTCATCAGGGGCAGGGGTGCTGCGTTGGAGGGTGCAGGGATGTGCATTGGAGGGGTCATGACCCTTAGGGGTAGTTTGACCAAATGTCGACAATAATTACAAACAGGATGTTCGGTTGGGGGGTCAAAAGCTGAGGGGTAGAGGAATCTCGTTGAAGCCGATTTTTGTTTCAAGGGGAAAGTAAAAGAACGTATTCATTTGTTTGGGCAAAAACGACGCCCTTTGAAGACTATCCCATTTGCTTGAGCTGTGTGTGTGTTTTTTGTGCTTCTCAATGGAAGTGGATTGAGAGGATCAACCATGAACCCCTGGCTAGGCATCCTTATGATGTGTCGCATGCGTTCTTCTACGTGCTGTTTTTGTGTATAGCCGCAATACATTAATGTCGCTTTGCTCTAATTGGGAACCGATCATGACCAGCAAACATCTGTTTACAAGTGGGCCTTAGAAACAATGGAGGCATTTCGACTTTCTTGTCTCCTAGTTTCCGAACGTTAGAAGGTCTATGACCCACACACGTGACACGCGTGTACAGAGACGCAGGAACAGCGAGAACAATAGTTGGATCATAACCCCGATAGTAAGGGGCTGGGGGGGGAGAGAGCGAAATCCTTCGCATTGAGGATGTCCAACAGGCTCGTTGTTTTTTGTTTTGGCTGCAAACCACTGGTCAGCTTGCCCCGAATTGATGATTTGGATTGGTGGTCGGGTTTTAAGTCCAGTTCCTTTTGAAGCCAAATGGGGGAACTGGGGAGGGTAGCCCCCCCTAGGCCCCCCAGTAGTGCCCTTTTACCCTTTTTGAGGGTTCCACTACTAAAATAGACTACAGAAAAAAAGAAACGGTGCCCTTATTCTATCCTCTCTGGAGGACCTAGCGCCCCAATGATGCCCAAACCACCAAACCACCAACCAGAGGGAATTTGATCCGGGACAAAGGCTTTTGGCGTTTGCCCCCAGTCGGGACATTTGGCTGTGGATGTCAAAACCGTTTTGGGATCCCATTTTGGTTGGTAGGTGAATTCACCACCCAAATTCTAGAACCTATTTTAGTGGGGGTTGGGATGTTCACTGAAATTACGGGCTTTTGAGCCATGGCCGTGTTTCCCTTGGAAGAGTCGGCAGGAGAACCGGCCTGTGTGCTGCATTGAAGTGGACCTTGAGCCGATGACAGACGAAGGCGTGCAGTTGGAGTCTTGGCTTGTTCAGGAAATACGAAATCGGATATACGACAAACTACACCCCCCCGCCCATGCAGAAATCGGAATGGAGTTCCTTGGAACCTGTGCTGGTTAGGCGGCGGTTCTGCTGTAATTGGGTCGTCATCGTTACAAGATACTTTACCATCCTGAAAGGTAAGAAGCTTAGTGTCGACCCGAATCAACCGGGGCTGTGAGAATCCTCGGTGTCCGTTTCCATTCGGAATCATTCGGACACCTTAATCTATTTTGCATTTGGGTGTGTGGGGGTTGGTCAAAATTCCCTTCAGACCCCAGATGACTGACCGGAACACAACTTTTCCCATGTGGTGATGGTGGACATACCAATGCTTTGGTGCATTTTGCCAAGGAATGTTAGGACTGGACAACTTTTTGCCAACTAATGGGTTTTCCGAATTAAACCATGCACTAAAAGTTAGTCACTTTTAGCAGGGGAGCAGAAAACCACCAAGGATAATCATGGGTAGCAAGAAAAAGCTCGCACCTTCCCCCAATGGGAGCAGAAAGCAACCAAGAATGGCCATCCAACCTTTCTTTCTCAACCCCCGTGTCTCAAACTGAGGGGACCACGACAATGGCAGTTGAGCCTCTTGCTCAAAACCGATTCGGGTAGATGAAGGTTAGTAAGGGACAATCCCCTTGCCATAAATAGCTGCGGATCTCCGCCTTTTCAATTCCTGAAGCATGGTTCTGGGTTCACCATTTACCAGGTTTTGATTATGACTCAGTTGTTGCCTTGAAACCCAGCTGAAGCGGGTTCCCTCGACAAACCAAAGCCATCTGTTTTGGGCTTGCTTTTGACCTCTTGTTGGATGTGGGGGGTTCTTTTCTGAAGGAGCGCATGGACCCTCAAAGTACCCACTAAAAAATGTGCTTGCCTGAAAATTATGGGGGTCACTCCTCCATTTTCTTTCATTTGCTTCAGAATATAGGTCCCCTTTTGGTCTTTTTTTTTCCAGGGGGGTTGAGCAAATGGAGTTTTTTATAGGTAGTTTGAGGGGTCCAGGCATTTCCATGTTGCAAGACCTCAGGTGTCGGTGACCTTGCTGCTGAGCGTCCCCAAGGGCTACCCTCTGGAGGCCGTGCCGTTGGTCTCTGTGGAGAAAAGCCGAGGCATCGGTGACGCGTCTTGGCGAAGTCGAGTGAGCTGAAGGAGAAACGGGATGGGCCACCCCCTAGGAGTTCCTCAGTTTCACACTTTGAGCTCCAGCGGTTTCGTTATGGCACTCAAGTTGATGAACTTTTGAAGGGGAAATCCGGTCACTGCAACTTGTCTCACTTCCTTCTTGAGGGGCTTCAAGCTTCCCTTTTAAACTACTGTAACTACCCAAACGGGTTGCCATGTTCATCCCCTGCTAGGCCTGGGTCAACCTTCACCTCAATCACTGAGTGGGACGGTCAAAAGCACGGGCTAGGGGGCGAGACGTTGATAAAGTTGGATTTGTAGCGAATAAGGAGGGTGGTGATCCAACGAGTCAAAGAACCCCCCACCCCCCCGAGACCGACTCTTGCGGCCCCGTTTATAGTGCTCTTTGCTTCTTCTTTGGCTGAGCACGAATGAGGTCGTGCGACCAAGTGAACTGCTGGGCAACTGCCTAGAACTGAACCCAAGCTAACAGCCTCGCCCCATTTGTGTCACAATCAAAACCCGGGTAAGTGGAGGATAGTAGGGACAATCCCAACCATATATATAGCTGCGGCGGCCTTCTGAATTCTTTACATGGTTCTGGGTCGACCATTTCATACCAGGTTTTTATTATGACTCAGTTGTTGCCTTGAAACCCAGCTGAAGCGGGTTCCCTCGACAAACCAAATTGACATCTGTTTCGGGCTTGCTTTTGACCTCTTTTGGGATGTGGGGGTTTCGTTTCTGAAGGAGCACCTGTCTTTTGGGAAGAGTCGAAGGACTTGTACCTGGGTTGTGGGTCCAATTGGACCCAGCAAAACCCAGCCAACAGGGGTGGTCCCAATCGGCAAGTCACTTGGGGCATTCATGCGGGGGTAGCTTTTTTGGAGGCCAGCCTTTGGGGGTTGCAAAGAAAATCCTCAAAAGGGACACCCCATATCTCACAGGATCGTCTTGCTTCCCAGAGCCCACAAATGTTCGAATCATCCATACCCGTCCGTCTCCCTATCAGGCCCCCATGCGACTGCGTGTGGGAATCAAGTTGGGATGGGGTTTAGGCATGCGGGATCCCAATCCTTCCAATTTCCACTATAGTAAATCACCAGGGATCCTTACGTCCAAGTTTTGCATGATGGTTTTCCCGGTTACCTACTATAGTGGAGATCCTGTCATTTTCCTTTTGGTGTCCTTTCATTTTCCCTCGCCGGCCATCCTCTCGCTTGCAGCAAACGTCTGGCCGAGGTTGCGACAGAGGCCATGATGGATGCAGTCGGCGCCTCAGTGTTCGACGGTCGCTTGCGCCTCCGTCAAACAGAGAGAGAGAGAGAGGGAGAGAGAGAGAGAGAGTGAGTGAATGAGTGAGAGAGAGAGAGAGATAATGACTGGGAAAGGAGGCAAGCGCGTGGTATGTTTGGTGGAAAGCAAGGAGGGATTAGAGAAGGTGGGGAACAAAACTCATATCTTACCGTGATTCATACATTAAAACTATGGTTCAGAATCCAGCGGCAAAAGCAGCATCAGGACCCCCCCCCCATAGACAATAGACCCTCCCGGTTGTGGAAATCGCAGGGGAGAGCGGGTACACAGGAGAAGGGGCTCCCATTTTTCCGAAGGCTTAGGCTCCCCTTCCACCTACCCAACACTTGAACCGAACACAGGGCTTCTCAAAAGATCTCCATTTTGCACCCATTTGAAACATGTGGCTTTTTCAGCACCAAAATAAAGTGGGACACCACCATTTACAAGGCAACGTTCAGGTGTATATAAAGTAAGGGTCCCTGTGACGCCTTCCAAATTTGGCGAACCGAACATCCCAGTAGCCTGAGGGAGCCTGGGATTTCGCGTGCATGTTGCCAAGGGATGTTGGGACTTTAACTTTTTGCCAATAACTGGGCTTCCCATTGAGCCACTCAAAGTCAAAAGCTTTTCGCGGGGCAGCCGAAAACCACCCAGGGGACGAGTAGCCCGCTCCAACGCGAGGCAGGGAAACCAGCGCCACTTCTCAGGCGAAGAAGGCGGTGACCCAGCACGGGCTCCAGGAGGACGGCTGCCTCGCCCCTCTACTCTCAGAGGCGCGCCGGCTTTGAGTCGCTTCGCGCCATTTCCGCCGACCACACGTCGACCAAACTTGTCAGACTCGAAGCCAAACGTCCCACAACACACAAAGGAAGCCTGGGATTCAATGGAGCTGGACACCCAGAATATATAAATGGAAAGGGCGGAGGTGGCTGTTCGCTGTTTCTGGTTGGGACTATGCTTGCCAACCTTCATCTCCCTCAAGTTTTGAGGAAGCTCAAACTTGGGATTCAAAGGACAATTCAGGCACCATAACCCGGACCCGATTCATAAAAGACCTGAAACAGCCAGGTTGTGAGACTCCCAACCCCCTGCGGGGTGTCCAATGGAGTGGTCTGAGTCTTCCACTGCAAGCTGCTGCAATGAATGAACATTGGGGGAAGCTATCGTCATTGCTCGGGGGTCTTCTTTTTGGGGAGCCAATGCAACATGTAGTTGTCCAATTCGGCCTGTTAACACAACAGGGGCGCCTTAAGAAAACATGCTCCCGCCGTTGTACAGGACAATCATTACTGCTTGATGCCAACCAAACATACCCCACAATTTAACATGTTTGCCCTGGTTTAGGGATATCGTATACAACGGATGCATGTTTTCCAGCATCCTCATTCGATTGTAAGCGAAGCCGATGACTGTTGGGGATACCAAATTGTGTGGATGTTGAATCGCTAGTTCTGAAGAAGTTCAAGACCGTCCCAGCCGTGAAAGCCCTTTTGATTCTCTGCATGGCCTTGGGTCGGGTAGACCGCGGCGTGCAGCAACACGCGTCCCAACGCACTTAAGTCTAGAAGCAGATTGTGGCCGTGGGGTGCATGCGAGTGGGTTCCTATTGCCCCACCAATTTCGTGACGCGTGCAGGACGGCTTTCCGCTCAATTGATTCCAGCCTCTACGCTTCTGTTGGGCGGGTTCCTCACAGCCCTCTCAAAAAGTTCCCCCGTTTGTTCCTGCCGGGGCACTGCTTGCAAGTGCTGGAGGCCTCCAGAGGCCTCCGCAAACCGCAGGCGTTTTTTTTTTTTTTTTTTTTTTTTACAGAAGCCGTTTGGCGCTTCGAAGCGCCCTGTGTGCTTCATGATGATGATGATGATGATGATGTAGCGCGACGAAGGTGGCTCGCATGGTTCCTATCCGAGTTGCAAGTAGACCGCATGAGCACGGCGCGTCGGATCGATCCCGGAAAGTTACCCGGACATGAACTGGGTTTCCTAGGTGGGGAGGGGACACCCTATCCAAAAAAAAATATGGCAGATCCCAATAGTGTTCATGTGGTATTAGAGGAAATGCCCCGAATTTAATATCCATTCTGATTAGGGGGGGAGCCACCCCAAAGGAACCGGGGTAATTAGTAGCCCTTGCGCCTTACAGGGGAACCGGCGAGGCCCAAAGGATTTAGGTTGCCCGACCTAGGAGCCCGGGGACGTACCCCAAAGTGGGCTCCGACCTAGACCCGAGGACGTACCTCTGAAGTGGGTCTTACCTGGGGCAACCATGATCCCTGGGCCCCCCGAAAAAAAAAAAAAAATCGGCTCGGAAAAAGCCCGCCTCACTCCTCCGCATCACGTCTTTGGCCGCGTCCTTTTCCTTTCTTTCCCTTCTTACCTTTTCCTTTGCCTTTTCCTGCTTCTTTGCCCTTTCCTGCTTCCTTCCCCTTGCCGCGCCCTTTTGCCCGTGTTTGGGGTCCACGGTCTCCGTATACTTGTATACCCTGCCCCTCGAGCTTTGCCAAAACAAAGAGCGCCCAGTTAAAGGTATCTTTGACCTGCGTCGTGAACACTCTGCTGGGCTCACCGCGTGCGAGGATGAGGCCGAAGGCGCCTGTCCGGTCCTTATACACCCACTCGAGCAGGGGAGCCAAATCGAAGGCCACGCTCGTGGCCACCCGAACGTCCCGAACTGGCACCGCCTGTCTCCCATGGCTGAGTTCACGGCTCTTGGCTTGCAAGGCTTCCTCGTCCACTTCACGACCCATGCACTCGCGGACATCTGCGCCCACTGCCACTGCAACCTTTGCACGCAGCTCATGCGGCTCAAACTCTTTGGCCTCGAAGGCCCTCCACACCTCTTGCAGGCGCGGTGAGTGTTCCACCCGCAAGCGTCTGTACTGGTCCGTCTGCTCCTGGGCAAGCTCCACGCGTCCCAGTCGCCACTCCACGTTGTCCAAGCGTTCCTCCACTTTCTTGAGCTGCCCGCGGAGTACTCCTCGGCGTTCCCCTGGTTGGGCCATTGCAACAGGAGGGCGAGTGCGAGGACCACGTGAGCTGTCATAGCTGCAGTATAGTCAACAAGCAACAAAAACACGTTCAACCTCCCTGCGTCCGCCGTTTCGGTAGTTTGCTAATGAGACCTTCCCGCAAAGCCGCTTCCGCATGCGTGTTTCTCTCATGGTTCTTTCTGGCTGTCACTGAGCCTACCACTTTTTGGCAAAACATGCATGTCTTATTTGCATCTCCAGGTCCTCGACAAACGGGCCTATGTTGATTGATGTCCGTGGCCCTGAAATTCTGCTGACATTTTTCACACTGGTATGTGCCGTCCGCGTTACGAACCGCTGGGGCGTCTGGCGGGGGCCGGACCAAGGCCCTGCGCTTGGGCGCCGGACGGTCTTGAGGCGCTCTGCGCGCAGCCCCCTCGGCCCCTCCCATCGGTCCCGCTGGTGGTACTATCTGCAACCTCATTGCCGTGCGCGCCACTGTGGCCCTTGACATGCTCGAATTCGAGGGACATGGAGGCACGTACCGCGTCCACAAGGCTGGCCACAGACGTCGCCAACAGTTGGTTTTCCTTGGCGCGGAACAGGCGTGTAGCCACTCCGTAGGCGTATTGGCTGTCGTAGAGGATGACTGCGGAAGGATGCGGAGCTTCCGGCTTTCGTGCTTTCCATTGCAGCAACCATTTGCATGCTTCCCCGATGGCCGATAGCTCTCCCGTATTGTTCGTGTGTGCCTCCGCTCCCATCCACTGCGGGTCGCAGGGCAAAGTGATGACCGGGCCATACAAGGCCGCCACCCAATCCTCCTGTGTGGTTGGGGCTCTGCAAGTGTAAATCCCAACTCCCCAGCCTGCCACACCTCTTGTTCCGCCCGATCCGTCCGTAAACAGGGCCCATGGACTGCCGTCCGGCACGGCATCTTCCCGGCTCGGCCCTCCCACGTGTATCATTGGATCGATTCGGTCCAAACGTTCCAATTTCTGCCTGGCTGGGCACAAGTGATCCGTCAGCTGCTTTCTCCTTCGGTAGGTGGCCTGACAGTGTTGACACGTGAACACTTCAGTGGTGACCAGTCGGGGATCCGTTACTGCGTGGTGTTCCTGGTAATGAAATTCCACCTGGTTCGCCTTGTTGAAGGTCTCCGCGCAGACCGGGCACGCCCAATTCCCCGCTTCATCTCTGTGCGCTCTTTGTTGTCTCGTGGCGCGCGCTGCTGCCCGTCTTCCCCCTACTCCGTACATCACCTGTCCCTGTCCGCGCGCCCTGCCCCGCACTCTTTCTGCAACATCTGCCTCGCTGCCTTCATCCTCGTTGTCGGGCCGTTCTGGGCGCCCTTGGGGGAGCGCGAACGGTGGCACAGGCCTTCCCGGGCGCCAGCTATCCAATTGTCCTTCCCGCTCGGGATTGACCTTTTCCACGGGGAAGGCTTTCGTCACAATCTTGCGCCATGTCGATCGGTCCTGCGCTAACCTGAACCAATCCATCTCGGATATCTTGGCTGCTTTCAAGCACGAGTTCACCCATTGCGCCTGACGCGGCGGCGCATGTTGTTTGGCGCTGGCTCCGTCGAGCCACCCGAACATGATAGCCTTTTGTGGCTGCATGTGCTCCATGCGCGCCACATGTCCAATCCACATGAGGGTGGACCTGCGAACCAGACTTTCAAACTGTTCCCACTGCGCCATGTTCGACAGGATGTCGTTGCTCAGACCGTATCCCCGTAGCATGCCCAGCCGGATCCCTAGACACCGTCGAATGGCGAGATTCACAATCTTCTGCACCCTGGTAATTTGGCTCACCTGCCACGCCCTTGTCCGCGCGAAACTACCCAGCATCCCTTTCAGCACCGCCTTCATGACCTTGATTCGAACCGAGAACTTCACCCTATATCTGTTGCGGTGCGCTCCCTTACCGTGAGTCCACGCCTTGGAAATGCGCCCCACTTGCTGCATGCTTTTCATCACTGGAGCTGCCGTCTCATCCACGTGATTACCTCTATGTCCCAACATCGCTCCGACATGTCTGACCGCCGTCGCTTCTCCGCAGTGTGGGATGTCATACTCGGCCGGTGCTTCCGATGTCACCCGTAGTCCCTCAGTTTTCCCTGCATTGACCTTCCCGGCGAAGTCAGCCAGTGTGGACGCGAACAGCTCTTCCGCCGTTACCACCTCATCGGCGTCACCAAGGATTCCCGTATCATCTGCGTATGCAAAATCCCCGATCAGCATTTGGCGAGTATTTCGGCCCTCCTCTAGGCGGTCCATGCGTCTCTTTCCGATCTTCCCATCGACCTTGTAGTTCCAAGTGACGCCTGGCGTCATTTGCCGCTCCTGCGCCGCCCGCGCCCGTCGTGCTCGGAATACCTCCATAAGACCGTGGTGGTACAGATTGAATAGGACCGGGGAACTGGGGCAACCTTCTCGGAGCCCTCTGTCCGGGACAAACTCCGCGGAGGTCCCTCCATCGAAGCGCACATGGCTAGCCGTATGGTCATGTAGAGCTTTCAGCGCTCCAAGAAATCCCGGCGGGCATCCTTTCATTTCCAACAGTTTCCAGAGCGCATGCCTAGCCACCTTAGGATACGCCTTCTCCAGATCGAAGAATCGTAGCAGGATGGTGCGATCATGCACCGCCCCCGCCGCCTCCTCCAAGACCGCCCGAGTAATCTGCTGCACATCATCCACGCCGGTCCCTGGTCTGAAGCCGAACTGTAGAGCATTCAACCATGGCTGCGCCCATCGTTGCAATCGTGCAGAGCAGATCCGTGCTATCAACTTCGATCCCACCGACAACAGCGTGATACCGCGCCACGTGTTTTTGTCCTGTCGATCTCCTTTGCGTTTCCATAGGGGGCAGATTACTCCTTCCCGCCATCTTTTTGGCCATGGCTCGGCTTCCCGGCCCGCTGGCGCCTCCGCGGCCCGTCGCCACGCCGTGCGGACCAAAACCACTATTTCCGCTTCCAACGCGGGTCCGCCATACTTCAGGTACTCTGCCATGAACGAATCCGTGCCCGGCGCTTTACCACACTGCATGTCTCCAATGGACCGTCGGATTTCCTCTAGAGTGGGTACTCCATCCAACCACGTGTCGATTCCTTCCCGGGACTCCACATCGATCCATACGGAGTCAGCCACCTCACCTCGTCCCGCTTGGATACGCGCGAAATGCTGTTTCCATTCCTCAGCCTCCCCCTGTGGGTCTGCAGCTCGTCGATTTCCGAAGCCGCTGGTCCGATGGTCCTGAACAAGCTCTTTGATCACCCGGAACACGATTCCTGTCCGCCCCTGGTCAGCCGCCTCATCTGCTTCCGCCGCTTTGCGATCCAGCCAAGCGGTTTCCCACTCTCCCAGTGTCACCTTTTTGGTCCGTCTTGTGGCTCGTAGGCCTTGTCGCGCTGCGCGCCGGGCGCGGTGGAATTCTGCCACCGGCAGGGCGTCTGGGTTTCCTTGTATCCGTCGATCCGCTGCTCTGGCCTGCTGGATGCGCTGATCTAACTGTTGCACCTCCCCATCTCGCCCGCGGAGCCACGGTTGTCCCTTGTGGCGCTGAAGGACCCCGCATACCTGGACTGCCGCGTCTCGGCAAGCCGCACAGATTGCTTCCCATCGGGATGTGAGGTCTGCGTCCTCCCTGGCCTGTAGTTGCGCCAATCGTTCTTCGACTAGCTGTACCCATTGCTTGCGCTGCTCTACACTTTCTTCTGAGACCCCACGGAGTTTACCCACATCTGGGCAGGGGGGACCTGTCGCTCTAGCAGGTTGCTTGGCCCACTTGCGCCCGTGTCGGAGTCGGACCTCTACTGGGTTATGATCCGTGTAGTCTCCCCAGGGCCACGCTACGTTGGGTCCCTCCTGTAGCACTCGGCAGTGCTGTAGGTGCCACAAGCATTCTTCCCGGATGAAGATGTGGTCCAATTCGTGTTCTGACCGGTATCTCGGGTGTTGCCAGGTGGTCCGGTGTCGCAGCTGATATCTGCTGGCACACGGAAGCCCTCCGCCTCGGCCCATTGCCGCCACTCCTGTCCGGCCGTGGTGATCTTGGGACGTGCGAAACGACCGACCACCGTGTGTCCCAGAGTGTTCGCGTTCTGGTTGTTACCCAACTCTGCGTTGATATCTCCCAGCAAGAGGGATATACTGGTGGCCTGCGCCATGTTTATCACGTTGGATACCTGGTCCCGAAGCTGGCGCCGCTCCTGTACCGTGCTGCTAGACGTCGGAGCGTACACCCCGATCACGAAGATTCCTCGGCGCCAACCGCGTCTTGGGAACTGTATTCCTGCCACCCTGGAACCTCCCGAGTAGGTTCTACTTCCTCCCTCTTCCCACCATTCCCTCCACGTATCGCTGAGCAGAAACCCAACTTGTTGTCGGACCACAAGCGTCCATGTGCCTCCCTGGACTGCGCAACTGCGAACCTGGTCGCCAGCGTACTTGAGATCAGTCAGCACTACGCATCCCCATCTTTGCTGGACCATGCGATGTATGAAACATTTCAGCTTCATCTCCTGGTTGTGTTCGCTGTGTCGCGAGCCCAGTCCTCGCGTGTTCCAGGTGGCCAGTCGGATATTGCGCTTGTGGTCTTTTTCCCTTTCTGTTCGTGTAGCTTGTGTCCTCCTTTGGGCTTGTTGTACCCGAGCCGTTCGAAGCCGCTTAGCTCTCTTCCAAGTCTTCCGGTTCCGCGCTAATGCTCGCCGGATATGTCGCAGCTCTTGCGCATTGGCTCCCGCGCTTTGAGCAGCCTGTAGCTGTCGTACCCGGGCGGTGACCCGCCCCCTCAGGTATTTTAGGTGTTGGGGCATTGTCCCTTTGCCCTTTCCTCGCTTCCCCAGTTCTGGGGGTACGCGAATTTGGGTTCCTCCTACAAAGACCGGGATGATCACCGTAGGGTCAACCTATAGGAGAACCTCGTGTTGTGGCTTCAGTGACGAGTAACCGACGACCAGACGGTTACCCGTGTTCCCTTGCCGACTCAGTACCAATCAGGGAGACTCCTTCCACCTAAGTGTCGGGAGTCAACGGCCCCGATGGTTTGAGCCGAAAGGGCATTGGTCAATGGATGACTATTCCGCCCTTCCGTGTGATGAGGTGTGTGGTTATGCGTTGGCCGTCGTAGCGACCGCCTACTTTTTCATCGGAAGAGCTCCAGCTCGAGAGCTGGGGTGGATTAGCCCAGCGTGGTCCTTTAATCGTATCGTACGAAGGCTGTGGTAGCATTCAATGCCCGGTAGCGTGGTCATGATAATCCGCGTGTCGTCTCAAATTCATGCGAGCCGGAGTGTCGTGGCATGCGTGTCTGAGATGGCCGGTGACCTGAGAGAAGAGGCCCTCCTCTGATGCGCATGTTCCCAAGGAAACGGTGTCGACACGTGCATCCGACAGCCCCAAAAAAAAAAAAGGACACCGACAACCCCCCCCCCAAACAAAAACAAAAACAAAACGACACCGACAACCCCCCCCCCCCAAAAAAAAAAATAAAAAAATCCACGGTGGCTGGTTTTCCGCTGCTCGGCCGCGTGGAGGCCAACCTCTGGCGCCATGTTGTCTGCTTTTTGGAAGACAGGGCGCCACATGTTTTTCTGGCTTGCTGGAGGGCAAGCCTTCGCAACTAGAGCTTTCCGCAAAACATATATATATATATATATTATACATAGTATGCTGACAACCGGTTGAGATTCTGTTCTATGTTATTCAATCAACAAACATTGTGCAAACAAGACAATTCTGGTTAAAACCTGTTGTTTGTCCAAATATACCACTTGGGTTTTAAGGCGTACATAAGCCTTTTGGAAAGCCTGTTTTAGTGGTAGACAACAAGTTTGGGCAATCTGCTTGATGGGAAGTGAGGTATTTGTGTCCAAATTGGTGTGGATTGCCCACCTTCAGCAGGTCAAAGATGCGCTGGGCAAAGCAGCAGCTTGGGCGAGAGAATGCGGTACCCGCAACCCTCCATTTGCTTAAGAACAGTTTTTTTTAATGTTCCCTTGTTGGTTTTAAAAGGAATTCATCACTATTGGAAGTATTTTTACTTTTCCTGGGGCCGTAACCAAACGGAAGCAACCTACCGGAATGAGTTAGCGTTTTTGTTGCCCCATTTATAACCCCACTGAAGAAAGGTCTGGGGGGTTCGCCTAATTGTGAAGCTCGCTTGCAAGGGCAACTGGGGTATCTCTGAACCACCGGCCTTCGAGGATCCATAGGTGGCTGGGGTTGAAGTTTGAACCAGGCAGTTTGACCGGAGAAAAAGGAAAGTGGCTATGTCCAGAGGATCAAAGGGACGGTGCTACGCCGTTTACCTCAATTCGCCCTTTAACAGGCTGCTCGTTTTGTTTATTCAGTCGGTAGATGGTACCAATGACCAGTGGGGCATAGGGAATTCCTAAACCATGGGGGAACTGTGCCGTCTACCCTTACCCAACGAGGACCAAACTTCCCTTGGGTGGCAAGTCGGCCTGGCGTTTGTTGGTTTCCCGACGGTTGCCATGAAGCTCGTGTTTTTTCTCCATCGATCGATTTCGGAGATTCGGAGATTCATCACCACACTCGAAGTGTTTCACAAACCAAACCGTGCGCTAACAACTCTCTCATAACATGGACTCAGTTGTTCAGTGGCACCCTTTTCCCCTTTTTTTTGGTGGCTGCCCCACTAAAAATGGTCTTCCCAAAAACGGGTTCCCTTTTTTCCAGGGTCACTGAACAACAGTGAAGCTCCCTTCAAAGTGCCAGGTTGTAAATGGGTCACCAAGTCTTAGTGGGAGCTTCCATGGAACCGGGAACCGGGGAACATCGTCCCCGATCACCTGAATCTGTAGGCCACGGTGGCTTTCTTCAAAGTGGGGGGGTCGGATCCGAGGAAATGAGCAGCCATGACTCACGGGACTTGGGGCTTTGGGCTAGACTTCCCAAAAACCTCCAGACCTCCAGACCAAAGCCCAGACTGAAGACTGTTTGTCTTTATTTCTGGGAGTATAGTAGACTGGCGAGCTATGATGTCGAACTTTTCGTTCTTCTCGAGGTGAGCGAGTGCTCTATCTGCATGATGGACTGCGACCCAGGCGCGACGTTGTGGTCACTCCAAAACCCATGCCCCGGCTTCAGAGAGCAAGCCAGCGGAGTGCTTAGTTGATGTGGCGAAGACTCCCTGAGTTCCGTTTCGGGCTTTCAACTTTTTGTGTTTGTTGGGTTTGGACCATTTGAATGGCAAACTGCATGTTTAGTACTTTTTATTTCGGACTTCCAAGCTTTTTGGGTTTGGCCCAGTTTAGTGGTATACACAAAGCGATCGGTAACTTGTATTGGCCAATCGATCGGGAGTGAGTTGGCGGATTTCTGGAAAAATGTGAGTCTCCTAAACATGGGTTCCGGGTTTGATTAGGGAATTATGTCCGAAGTCCAAGGAAAGTTTGCCCAGGCACGCTTGCTGCGGCTGTACCTAGGCTGCGGCGTGGGTTTTGTTTGATTTCACCCTTCCGAGGAAGAGGTCTTGACCTGGATGTCAGTGGATGTTCAACCCACTTGGGGTGTGGCCACCAGGGGACCGCAGGCTTTAGTCTATGTTTCCATTTACCAGGGTTCCATTTTGGGTACCTATTTTTGACCCACAGCCACTTAGTAGGTCATAAGTTATAAGCTATAATCTACCTAGTAGGATTAACTCGCTTATAGGGTATAGCCGAATGGCATACCGGGTGTTGACTGACTTTTGCCATGGTCACGACCTACCCAGTGCTTCCAGTTCCACTATACTTGGTAACCAGGTATTTCATCTCTAGCTTTTGCCATGGATGCTCTCCTCTGGTTACCCAGAGTGGCGAAACACCAAAGAGAAGCCTTGGGATACGTGCTCACCTTCCATTTGCTGAACATAATATGTGTTTCATTGCCCCTTGTTCGTGTTCAAAGGGAAGCGGTCACTACTGTTTGTTTGCTTCTTTCTCACAGTTGCAGGGGACTTAAATTAAAGCCAAATTAGGTTTCTATGTAGGTTGAACATCTAAGTCGGATGGTTCTGCAGGCAGTGCCATTTTCGTCGCCTGCAGCTGCGTCTTCCACCGCGACTGCTTGGAAGAATGGCGGGGACTCAAAGACAAGGCGGTGTGCTCGGCTCGGATATCGACCGGGGTGGGTAGGTCTTCAGTTGTAGTTAGGCTCCATGACCGGCCTTGCCAAGCCCAAACCAAGAAGGCAATTAAACCATGAGCACATCTACTATTGCTTGTTCCATTCCGAGTGAGCAGCTACATTTACTTACTCCTCAACCACAAAGACCATAAGTTTTCAGGACCCTCCTTTTGCGGGACCCTCTTGCTGAGTCCATATCAATTCGCAGGAGACTATCATACCCCAGAAACTTGGCTGCACAAGCCCGGACAACTCCTCCCAACCCCCCTTTCCCCCAACGACTTGGATGACCCCCAGAAGTGGGTAGATGCTAAGTATTTAGTAAGTGCCCTAAGTAGGATTCACCCTATCACCCGCCAAAGCAATTCTCCACCAAGCAATTCTCCACCCGGTTCTGACTTGTTGCCTGCCACTTAGGACACTTACCCGCCACTTACTAACCAGGCTTAAGTTGCCCCTTTGGCCTAAGAACTCAAAATTATCCGAATCCAACCAGATGCGGGCTTACTCCCCTACAAATTCACGGAAGGAACCCAAAAGGGGTTCCCAAAACGAGTTTCCTCTAAGTTGTTTTTTTTTGGGGGGGGTGGTCCATTTTTTTTTCCGGAGGGTGTCGTGAAAAGCATTTTAGAATGGGCAAACAATCAAGACCAGACAACTTACTAATTAATTGTGATTATCCTTTGGTCCTCCAGTAAAACACCGACAAAAAGGTAATCTTAAAAAGAACAAGCCCAACCCGCATGTGTCAAGATACTCATTACCCAAGCCCCAAAATGGCTTGGATGGTTCTTTTGGGCGTCCCAAGCGTACCTCGAGCGTATGGAGGAAAAGACCTGGGTGAATCATAGCGACCTCACACGACCGAATTCACCCCAAATGGTGGTTTATGTGGGGAATAATTCGCCCCCGAACCACCTTCAGTTTCAGGCTGACTCACCGAGAAAAAACGAAAAATAAAAACGTGAGGAGAAGGTCGCCAAAGCGGATGCGGCCACCGTCAGCATCAAGTCCCAGAAGGATGCGCTGGACAGGCTGCCCCCCGGCCAAGGACGAGACGGGGCACTTGATTCGCGGGAGAGAGTCGAGAAGCAAAATCAGAACCTGAATTACAGCAAAAAGGGTACCCTCCGCAACATCAAAAACACACACCCAAATAGATTATATAACCCTAAATATTGGGATCCCCGGAGCAATATAAATGTTTGTTCAGTGGGAGTCCCTCACCTTTTTAGGGAAACCCCCCCCCATTCATAGGACCGTCTCATTTTTTCCTGCTTGGCCCCGACCTTTTGACCTTTGAGATGTCCCTGTTGGGTCTCCATTTTTCTTCGGCCCGAAAAAGTGATCGCCTTCTAGCTCCCCCAGTAGTGCCCTTTCTCACCCCTTTTTTGGTTGGGAGGCTTCCCCTACTAAAAAAAAGACCACAGAAAACAGGGTACCCTTGTTCAAACCTCTCGACTGGAGGACCTAGCCTTTTATTGGGTCACAAACTGAGCTGAGCTGAGGTGCGCAGAGGCTGAGGAGCAGGCGGAGGAAGCGGAGAAGCAGGCGGTTCCGCGCTTTCGGGCGGGCGGTTCTGCGGCCATATGGCTTGGGGTTGGCTTAGGCTTGGGGTAGGGTTAGGTTCGGGTTTGTTTAGGTTTGGGTTGGGGTTGGGTTAGGGTTGGGTTAGGGTTGGTTTGTCTTTGCCCCCCCGCCAAACTGGGCGCTTTAGGGCTTTAATGTGGTACCTGCTACGCCTTGATCTCAGGCATGTTTGCCCTTGGCCGTGGCTGGCCCTTTCGCCTTGACTTTGTCACCTGCCTGCCGGGATGTTCCACCTTCGTAAATCGCTTGCCTTGGTGGGACAGGTACTTGAGCTATGGTGACAGTGAATTCCGTGTTTGTGGGTCCAGGGGGATCCATCTTATTTGCGGCCGGTGACTGCAATAATTTGCCTAGAGCCACGTAGGACCAGAGGCCAGAGCTTCGAGCATGGTTGGGACTCTCGGGCGTTTTTTTGGGGCCCTTGCTTTCGCCATCGTGTATTCAACCCTTAAGGTCTACCACAAAGACCACTTTGTGTTTCACAGCTGCCCGGAACCACATCTGGTTCCTTTTGAACTCCTATTTCCTGCCCGGACGCTCATAGATCCTCTTTTAGCAGGGTGTGTTTATGTACGGCTGGCGCCACATGTAAAAGATTCAAACCTTCAACCTCTGAAAAGCCCCCCGAACAGTTCCATGATTGTTGGAAGCCACTCAATCCCTAGATGAAGCTTAGTAGGGGCCAGGGGACCCACTCAGGAAGTGAGAAAGCGATTTGGCCCGAACCTCACCATCCCCACATGGAGCGCACCTAACTGGGGTACTAGGACCATTTTCCTCGACCCGCAGCGTCCGTTGGAGATCCATTCAAAAACCAGGGAGGATACCCCACAACACTCTGCTCCGCGCAAGGCTTGGGTTTGCACCATGGCCCAACCAACCCTTACCTCACTCCCTAAACCTTACCTCACTCCTAAGTGTCTTGAAGGCCAATTTTGTGGTGGTTCTCCCAACGAACCCTGAATTCTCCCGGGGGCGGGCAAGAGGGGGGTATGGGTTTGTGGATGTTTGAAGCTCTAAGGCTCGGTACCCTTTTTCAGGTTCCTGGACCCCCAGGAGACTTCTCAAAAAGCAGTAATCTCCACAAACTCCGTATATGTTTTTCTCTGAGGAGGGGGGCTCAGGTTAACGTTCTGTGGTTTCCCGACAGGGGCTCAGAGCTCCACTTGCCAGGTGGCTTTCCATCAGCTGACGGTTGCGCCTCGGACGAAGTCGAATCGAACCCTTCGCTCGCTTCGAGGGCCGCGGTATCCCCAACAGCCCCGGAGCCCCTGGAACGGTCTTTTGAACCCTCCCTGAAAGCCGCCCAAAAAAACGACCCCCATGGCCTATTTCAGATGGGACCCTTACAGCAGCTGGGGAAAAATTAAGACTTGTTTGTTTGATGATTTGGGCTCAGCCCGGAACTGGTTTTCTCTTTCTTTCTTTTTTAAGAGAGCCTACAGGATCCTTGCTTGGGTTGATTTCTCGGTTTGGTGCATGGTTTATTTTCTCCTTCGCTACAAAAGGTATTTCACCAACGGGCAATCACCCATGTCTACGGCTATTTTTAGGGTTCAGGCATTTTTTTTATTGTTTTTTTCGAGGGGGGGGGGGGGCAGTTTTTGTTTTGGGGGGGGGTGGCCCCTGTGGGTGGGACTTTGGTCATTTTGGGGTTCCCATGACCTTGGTACTTCCAACGGGGCCGAGTCTTCTGGAAGCCCAGGACGAGGGCGGCTAGTTGGTTTCGCTTGGTATTCTCTTGGTGCTCCCCAGCCATGTCCTGAGGTTCTTCGGCTTTTTTTTTTTCTTCCGGTGTTCAGTTGGTTTGGTGGTTGGGTTTCCGTTTCACCCTTTCAAAGTGGGGTCTGAGGACAGCCCAGTCCGGCAGCGTTTCAATCAACCAGACCTCGACCGGGATGAGTCTTTGCTTGCGCGGTTTCCCTTACCTCTCGGTGAGTCTCCGGGAAAGGAGCGTCCGCACTGAGGATCGCGCTGCGACCAATGTGGAGCAAGCCATGAAGAAGGTGCCGACAACAAACGAAGCACGTGGATATGTGTCAGATTGCAGGCCCCTGTCCCTAAAATGGCGGCTGTTGGTTTCCTTAATTTGGTTTTCTTTGGTTTCCAACCTTTTCTCTGTTTGGTTCCATGTCCGCACTAGGTCCTTGTCAGCCCTTGACATGTCTTCCATATTCCTTCAACTTCGTGGTTCGCGGCACGTGGGGGAATGTGGCGTTTTGGGGCGCCACTTCTAGCAGTGGTTCTGCAGTCATGGAAACCTCACCGTGTTTGCGCATTCCGCACCCCGAAGCATTGGACCAAAGCGGGTTGCCCCTTTTAAGAATGAGCCCTTCGAACATCTCACTTCCCAAGTGTTTGGACCACGAGATCACGGGAAACAACAAGTTCCGACTTTGTTTGGCCCATCCACTCAGGAAGTGAAGTCAAGTTCTAGGTTGATTCCCGGATTCCCAACACTTGTGTTTGCTTCTGTTTGTGAAATCTTCAAGTCAATAAGTATGCTTCGCCCATTGCCGTATCATCACTATGGACTATGGTAGGTAACCCTTCGGTTTCTCCTCTTGGTGGCTCCCAGCCATCCGGTTCCTTAGCTTTTCAGCCTTTTAATGCTTAGCGGTAAGTTCCACTTCACCCATTAAGAGTTAGTCGAACTTTTAGCGGGGGATCCGAAAACGGGCAGCCCAGTAGACGATAGTAACCCTTCGGTTTCTCCGTCACCGGGACCCAGTGGTTCGCTTTTCGCCAGGCCCAGGCGACGGCGGACAGCGACGAGGAGCCCAGCGAGGCAGAGGAGGGCGAAGTGTGGGGCCCTGGAGTGCTTAGACAGCCAAACGGGAAAGGAGCTGACGTGCTAAGGGTGCGGGAGTTTCTTTCTTGGCTTCTTTTTTGTTTCAAGCAAAGGTGCCCTGGAGAAAAAAAAGGGGCACACCCATGAGCAAGCATCTTCAACGGCGCAGCTTTGGCCCGACTTCAGGCTGTCCCAGTGGCCCGAGTTGAGGGGCCGTTGACCTTTGTCTTGTTGCGATGGACCTCCGATCCCCAGGTAACAAAAACACAAGCCCAGCTCCCCAGCAGCCCCCCCCCCTTGGGCGGGGGGCCCATGGGAACGTTTGTAAATGTCCACAACACATCGTCGCCCGCTTATGCTACAGATGGATATGGTCCGTGTATGCAGGAGATCATTTGAATGCGAGATGTCAAAATGAGATGCCCTTGCTCTTTTTTTGTGTCTTCCGACTCTTCTTGACAAGTGTGTCCAGATAAATCCGTGCTTCTGCTTGCGATGTGCGGTTATGTCCCGAGCTTTTGTTCCCTGGCTGCAATGCGCGAGCCCATGTCCCATTTGCCACTAGCGAGTCAGGAAGGTTTACTAGGATTACGTTTCGCTACCTGGCAAAACTCGGAAACAGTTGGTTTGCTTCAAGTTTTTCTTTGCACACCATGCCAAAGGAGATTGCCCCCTACTCCAAACGCCCGTTGATTGTAGGGTATCAGGAGGTAGGACCATGGAAAACCATGTTTTGTTTTCAAAAAAGAAGACACAAGAGGGTGTATGGAGTGACCCCCCGTGTTTTTGTCTTGTTAAGAAAAGCAGAAGCAACGATAGCAACGCGCGTTTGAAGGTGCGGTTCAGATTGGGTCAAGCTGCTACCAGAGCCTGCCCGGAGGACGCCTGGAATTGGACCCATTTACAGAGGCCTTCTGGAATAGTCTGAGGAAGTGTTCTTCTTGGGGGTTGATCCAAAGGTCCTTTACATGGGATACATGGATGAGATGACCATTGAGAAATAAGCTCAGGTGATATCCCCAACAGCATGCGGTGCTCTTTTTAGTGCTCGCACCACCCCGCAGCCCTCGCAGAACCCTCGTGGAACCCTGGTGGAACCTTACCTCAGGGCCGCCCCGGACCACCGCCCCGGACCACCCCGGAGCCTATTTGGGCTGAGACCCCAAAGCTTTCAGCTGTTGGGGAAAAAGAAAAAAACACGCAGAACGTGGTTTGTCTTTTTGTTGCTCAGTTTTCCTGTTCAGGTGGTTGTTTCTTGAAAAACCAGGAGGAAACCACACATATTGCGGGGTATCAAACAGTTTGAAGGCACTTGTATTAACAATAATTAATAATCATGATAATAATATTAGTAATAATGACAATAGTAATAATAATAATTAAAATAATAATAATAATAATAATAATAATAATAATAACTTTAGAGCCTCCGGCTCAGTCCGCCGACATTGTCCTCTCCCTTTTCTCCTTCTTCCTCTCTTCCTTGTCTCCCTTGTGTGTTCTGTCGTCCTCTCTCCCTCCCTCTGCTCCCATCCTCCCCATCCCCCCAAGCCTCTCTCTCCCCACTCTCCCTCTCTCGTATGTATGCATGCATGTACATGTATGTATGTATGTATGTATGTATGTATGTATGTATGTATGTATGTAATGTATGTATGTATGTATGTATGTATGTATGTATGTATGTATGTATGTATGTATGTATGTATGTATGTATGTATGTATGTATGTATGTATGTATGTAATGTATGTAATGTAATGTATGTATGTATGTATGTATGTATGTATGTATGTATGTATGTATGTATGTAATGTATGTATGTATGTATGTAATGTATGTATGTATGTATGTATGTATGTATGTATGTATGTATGTATGTATGTATGTATG
>CAUJNA010003519.1:308279-313279 GCA_963377175.1 Effrenium voratum | reverse complement strand
GTAATGTAATGTACTGTAATGTATGTATGTATGTATGTATCCTTGCACTTCCCCTTTGCTCCCCAGTATTTCCCGCAAAAAAACACGGTTTTTCCAGCGTTTTCGCAAAGAGGACGTCCAAAAACATTGAGTTTTTCCAGATTTTCGGCAAAAGGATGCAGGAAGCCCAAGCCAGCAAAAAAGCCGGCAGGGGGAATCGAGCCTGGGACCCCTGTTTTGCGACACCGGCTCCCCGAAGACTACGTTTAGTGGAACGTCATCAAATTGCCGCGCGGTACGTGGGGGACCCCCCCCCCCCCCAAAAAACCTACGTAATAGACGTCGGGCGGGGGGGGTTAGGGGGGGGGTTATCCTCTATCCTCTAGTAAGTATCCGACACGCCGAGCAATGTCGGCGGATAACAGACATCCTTGTTGTCACGAGTGGTGGAAGCGCGAATCGTTTTGCTTCTGTGGCCGAGGCGGAAGCGGAGGAGTCGGATTCCTCTGTGGAGCTGGATTCGGTGGACTACCGAAATGAGGCGGGGGATAGAGGCTAAACAACGGGCATGGGGTTGTGGGGTATGTTACCCCAGTTGCCCAGCGGCGCCTTTTGTTTTTTTTTGGGAGGGAGAGTTCCCCTTGAAACTCAAGCAACCAAAAAAGGATGCCCTTGTTCCCCATGGCCACTGGGCATCTGAGTATTACCACAATACTGTGGATGGACGAATTTCTGCACCACCTGAGAAACCCTGGAATGATGATTCCCCTGCAAATACCAAAAAAGAATGGTTTCCCATGGATTCAAAGTGGTGCAGGATTTTGTCCATCCACAGTATGTCATGATCATAGGATACTGTGTGAAGTTATGTGGCATCGTTCGTTCCAAGTGGTTTGGTTCTAGAGCCTGACGTGGGCTTCTAGCCACAGCCCACCTTGGAGATCTTAGGCCTTGGTTTCTTTAGGCCGTGAATTAGGTTTCAACAAATGTCCCGATGTTCTAGGGGACACTTCCCAGTTTTCCAGGGATCCTTCTTTCCGGAAAACGGTTCCCGAAGTATTCGGAATATTTCGAGAAAATGGTGGGTGGAGGTATTTACCATGCAGGTATTTACCATGGTACACCCTCTACTAAAAAAGGAGGTATTCACTATGGAAAACCGATCGGTTTTCAAAAAATACCCTTAAAAACGTGGGTATTTGGAGTAGGGGGTAGGTTTAACCTAATGTCCCGATGTTCTAGGGGACACTTCCATTTCCATTCTTTCCAGGGATCCGCATCTTTCCAGAAAACCATCAGAACCCCAGGGGAAACAGCTGGTTTTTAGAAATGTTTGAAAATAATGGGGAATCAACCCCTACCTAGGGCTTCAAGAACCTGTAAAAATGTCGTACCCTGACTAAAACATCGTGTTTTTCTCGATTTTCTGAAAACATCGTGTTTTCAGGAAAAACATCGTGTTTTTGACAAAACCCCTTAAAAATGGGCTTCTGAGGCCGGGAGTGGATTCACACAGACATCACCCATTAAGATTTCAACTGAGGGCAACGCTCTATACTGAGTATGCTTCAAATTCTAAGGACCACATTGATGAGCCTGACAGCCAGGGTGTGCAGCTGGCTTCAGTCTTGAAGTACCTTTCACAGCAACAGGCACCTGAAGACTGGCGCCAGGTCATACCGAACCAGTTTGAAGGGGGTGCTAAAATCCGACAGCTCCTTTTGGTGCAAAACAAGACCAAGTGACACTTTTGAGATTGTTTTTATCAATTTTGTTTTTTTTTTTAGAAAATGGGGCGGGATCCTGGCGGCTAACTGCAGAAACCCGTAGAAAACCCGTAGAAACCCATAGAAAACCCGTAGAAACCCGTAGAAAGCCCGCAGCCCCAACCGAAAACATCGTGTTTTTGGAAAACATCGTGTTTTCTAACCTAGAGAGGGTCGTAACCACGACAAAGAACCTGTTACAACGACAAAGGTCATTGTTACAACGACAAAGAATCTTGTTACACCGACAAGTTTCAGTGAAGACTATCCCGACAAGGCTTCTACTACTACTACTACTACTACTACTACTACTACTACTATTACTATTATTACTACTACTACTACTATTACTATTACTACTACTACTACTATTACTATTATTACTACTACTACTACTATTACTATTATTACTACTACTACTATTACTATTATTACTACTACTACTACTATTACGATTATTACTACAAAATTACTACTAGTACAACTACTACTAAAAACTATTATTACTACTACTACTACTATTACTACTATTACTACTACTACTACTATTACTGCTATTACTACTACTACTACTACTATTACTGCTATTACTACTACTACTACTATTACTACTACTACTAGGACTATTATTACTAGGACTACTATTACTACTATTACTATTACTACTATTACTACTATTACTACTACTACTATTACTACTACTACTATTACTACTATTACTACTACTACTATTACTGCTATTACTACTACTACTACTACTACTATTACTGCTATTACTATTACTACTACTACTATTACTGCTATTACTACTACTACTGCTATTACTACTACTACTACTATTACTACTATTACTAGGACTATTATTACTAGGACTACTATTACTACTATTACTACTACTACTATTACTACTATAACTACTACTACTATTACTATTATTACTACTACTACTACTACTATTACTACTATTACTACTACTACTACTATTACTACTATTACTACTACTACTACTACTATTACTACTATTACTACTACTACTACTATTACTACTACTACTATTACTATTATTACTACTACTACTACTATGACTACTACTACTATTACTACTACTACTATTACTACTACTACTATTACTATTATTACTACTACTACTATTACTACTATTACTACTACTACTATTACTACTATTACTACTACTACTATTACTATTACTACTACTACTATTACTATTATTACTACTACTACTACTATTACTACTACTATTACTATTATTACTACTACTACTACTATTACTACTATTACTACTACTACTATTACTACTACTACTATTACTACTACTATTACTACTATTACTACTACTACTACTACTATTACTACTATTGCTACTACTACTATTATTACTACTACTACTACTACTATTACTAACTACTACTATTATTACTACTACTATTACTACTACTACTATTACTACTATTACTACTATTACTTATCCCGACAAGGCTATTACTATTATTACTATTACTACTACTATTACTTATCCCGACAAGGCTATTACTACTATTACTATTACTACTATTACTATTACTATTACTACTACTATTACTACTACTACTATTACTACTACTATTACTACTATTACTACTATTACTACTACTATTATTACAATTATTACTACTACTAGTAGTAGTAATAGTAATGGTAGTAATAGTAGTAGTAGTAATAGTAGTAATAGTAGTAATAGTAGTAGTAGTAATAGTAGTAATAGTAGTAGTAGTAGTAATAGTAGTAGTAGTAGTAGTAGTAGTAATAGTAGTAATAGTAATAGTAGTAGTAGTAATAGTAGTAGTAGCAATAGTAGTAATAGTAGTAGTAGTAGTAGTAGTAATAGTAGTAATAGTAGTAGTAATAGTAGTAGTAGTAATAGTAGTAGTAGTAATAGTAGTAATAGTAGCAGTAGTAGTAGTAGTAATAATAGTAATAATAGTAGTAATAGTAGTAGTAGTAATAATAATAATAGTAGTAGTAGTAATAATAGTAGTAATAGTAGTAGTAGTAGTAGTAGTAATAGTAGTAATAGTGTAGTAGTAGTAGTAATAGTAGTAGTAGTAGTAATAATAGTAATAATAGTAGTAGTAGTAATAGTAGTAATAGTTGTAGTAGTTGTAGTAGTAGTAGTAATAATAGTAATAGTAGTAGTAATAGTAGTAGTAGTAATAGTAGTAGTAGTAGTAGTAGTAGTAATAGTAGTAATAGTAATAGTAGTAATAGCCTTGTCGGGATAAGTAAGTAGTAGTAGTAGTAATAGTAATAGTAGTAATAGCCTTGTCGGGATAAGTAATAGTAGTAGTAGTAGTAATAGTAGTAGTAGTAGTAGTAGTAGTAGTAGTAATAGTAGTAATAGTAGTAGTAGTAGTAATAGTAGTAGTAGTAATAGTAGTAGTAGTAATAGGAGTACTACTATTCCTTATCCCGACAAGGCTATTACTACTATTACTATTAGTACTACTACTACTATTACTTATCCCGACAAGGCTATTACTACTATTACTATTACTACTATTACTACTACTACTACTACTGCTATTACTACTACTACTATTACTACTACTATTACTACTATTACTACTACTACTACTACTATTACTACTATTACTACTACTACTACTACTATTACTATTACTATTACTACTATTACTACTACTACTACTACTACTACTATTACTACTATTACTACTACTACTATTACTACTACTACTATTACTATTACTATTACTACTATTATTACTACTACTACTACTACTATTGCTACTACTACTACTATTACTACTATTACTACTATGTGGTTACAACCCCCTCTCTTTGGACATGGCATCATGCAAAACTAACATTTTTGTTTTATCAAGGTCTGTTTGTTTTTGTGTCCGTGTTGCGCTTGTGAAATGCTGCTTTGGGCTCGATCCCGTCAATCCTGAAAGAGAGGGTGACAGCTGAATAAACTGAGTGAAGACGGGTTGGTCTCTGACTTCGCACTCTGGGTTGTGACGCACAATGCACGCTGAGGCATGCTGGATTGTCGTTTTGCTTTGCCAAGATCCTCAAACGTTGTTACGCCTGTTTCTACGAATGATTGGTATAACGGGCTAAGTCAGCATGCCGATGTTGCTGGGTGTCTATCAACATGTGACAGAGTCAGCAACGACGGATCATTCAGCGAATCCTTTATTTCTTCCCTATAGTTGCTATTTCATTCCATTCGCT